>CAJUYG010004528.1:0-16461 GCA_910591675.1 Galerucella calmariensis
AAAAAAAATGGTGAGAGTGTGCGATTATTCAGATAAGTATGTGCCGTTCTATTGTTTCAATTATTATGTCTGTCTTGTCAAAAAATAATGTATCATGGAAACGTCACACGCATTGCTGCTGCTCAGCTACATGTATTGAGTTTATATTTTTTCGTAGACCATTAGGCAATCCAGATCACGTGGCCTAATATGGCCGTCCAGGCTAAACAATTGGACAGCTGGTCAGTTTTGAATGTTCTATTCAATGATAAACAGTTTTCAAAATTTGGCTGAATTAGTGTGTTTCATAGATGCATTCGATGTGGTTTGACTTGAAAACCTTCATTGGATTTTAACCACATTTGGGAAATGGATGAATTCAAGATAAGGTTATAAATACCTAGTTATTTGGTATTTGCACACTGTTTTTGACTATAAATATTTTGAATTTGTATTTGTGCTGAATGTAGGATCTACTTTAGACAATGGAGTTTTTGTTTTTGTGGGGAAGGTAAAACTTGGATTTATTATTTTGAATTTCATATTTATTAAAAAAACACCTATAAGAAACCCTACAACATATAGAGGAAGTTTCCATGGATGAATTAGAATAGCTAGGTCAAGAGATACATAAATAATAATAAGGTCATATCATTAGTACTGTACAATTTAATTTAGAAAAATAAAACTCATAGTCTATAAGACATTTTGTATTGAAGTTACACATTGCTATTATTTTTGGAAAAAGAAAAAAATAAGCGTCTTCGTGATACATTACCCGACCTAGGTTGCCATGATTAGGAAAAGAGAAGGACTCGTTATGGAATGTGAGAGGTAGGAGTGATAGAAGGAAGAAGATGACGAAGAGTGTGTGAGGGACCGCCGCCCGTCCTGAAGTATGCTAGGGTACTAGGGTAGTGATTCCAAGGCGGAAGTAACGGCGAGTTTGAGGTGGGTTTGGTTGGTAGGCATTCCCGTGGGGATGAGTTCAACACTCTCTGGGTACTGGTTAAGGACCCAGTCGAACATAAGTTTCCCATCTTGGCACGAAAAAAAAAGGTTGCCAGTTCAAGGCAACCTGTGTAACGTTATAGTTGGCCACTATCATTGAAATATTTAAATATCTACCGGACGGCGAGTAGCCAGTCCTTTTTCCTTACCAACATGTGATTCTCGTCGATAACCTGTAGCACCGATCACCGCTGAAAGGCAAATTTTTACATTTAATGTGCGACGGATAATCTCCGTTGGTGAGGATCAGTATACACTGATATTGGTCAAATATTTCAATTCTCTCCTATACAGAGGGAAATTAAGAACACACTATTAATATGTAAATTCTTTCTCGAAACGGAGCATGTGAACAGGAAAGGAGTATACAACGTATGTCGATTGCTCATCGCATAGTTCAATTTAATAGCGAGTAGTAAGAATAAGCTTTCTTTTCTCCTGTGAACCATCAACCGATAAGGTTAAGAATTTTTAATTTATTGTGAGAGGTTTACCTCAAACTCTTTTTTTTTTAAGTGCATTCAATGTGTACCTGCGACTTTGTACCTACCACTTAGTACCTGCGACTTTGTACCTACCACTTAGTACCTGCGACTTAGTACCTGCGACTTAGTACCTGCCACTTAGTTCCTGCCAATTTTCAGGACGAAGTAGTTTCTATGAGGTAGAGACATCTCAGACACCTAGGACCTGGCCGAAGAAAATAAGGAAAGTAAAACAACGTACTTCAACAAACAACAACAATATTTCTTTTTATTTCACTGTGATACTTAAAGTCATTATACAACTTGTAAATTTAACAACGTTGTTCATATTCCTTCCCTTCTATCATTTCCAGGTTTATCGATAGAGAGTTGTGAGGTTAAAAACAAGAGTCGACTAATATTATTTGGGGTGGCGCCCACTTACCTTTCTTGATTAACTTTAATTACATTCCTTAACTTGATTTATTAACTCATTAAATTTATTTCGTTTCTTAACTTCATCTATTATCTCATTAACTTAAGTATAACTTCAATAACTTAAATAAAGTAGGATTACCCGCGAACCGGTAAGACTACTCCCTGAATTGATATTAGTTTGGTCTCCGAATTCACACCTGAGGTGCTCTCCACATTGAGTCGCCGTTGCAATTTATCTTGCCTTATTATTTTAAATAAATAATAGGTAACAAAATTGGCGCCCAACGTGGGGCGCACCTCAGATGTGAATTATATTAAATATGCAGAATAAAATCTTATCAATCGTCCTAGAATTTCACAACTTTCCCTTCATTCGTTTCAAAGATATACCCTGAGGGGTGCGATACTTTTTAGCAACGCTGTATAAAATATCTTGGCAAAGTTATTAACTTGCACACTTTTCACTATTTTCCTTCTCATGAGCTCCATTTTCTAAATTGAATGAAGAATTATTTGAAAACATTTCCTAATGTGCCTTCTATCGATCGCCAAAGAATCAAAACGACTTGATGAAAAAATATATAGTCGGGCCGCTCTTAGTTTACCACTTCGGATTAGAAAGTTACAGGTGTTCAGTTCTTCGGGAATTTCTCAAACATTATTTTTACCCGGCTTGTAGTAGAAAACTAAAATTATGTTGTTTTTTATGAGCATAAAGCCAGATAAGACCCGACCATATCTAGTAGATACTTTCTTCTACATTATGAAAACAATAATTACAATCCTTTTATAGTGATCATGACTTATTATTTCAAAAACCAAGTGGGCTATGGACATGATCTTTTGTTTAATGATAAAATAGTTATTTGTCCAACCAATTTTTCGTAACGAGCGGATTTCGCAAAATAACACACAATATTTTTCAAAATTTTGAATAGGATGCGATTATTTAAATTAAAATTTACAGGACTTGAAACGTCCCTACGAGCGTCCTTCGTAGATTCCTTTTAAATCGCCTAGTAAAATTAGAGATGTTTATTTGTTACTATGGAAGCAAGTATTGTTTAATGTCATGATTGGTGATTTTGATTGTCAAAAGAACTAGAACATAAAAATCGTTTTTCTTCTCGTAAATAATTAATTCATTAATTTTTTAAATAAAAGAATATATTATTATGAATAGTGCAATATCCGATTCAGAGAACGATGTTCCGAGTGACATTGAAGAAGCGGCTCAATCTGCGTTATCTACAATCATACCTAAGAAGTCGAAGAGCAAGTATATTATGATTTGTCCTATGTCAAATTTAATTTATGGTGTGAACAGAAAAGGATCACCCATTTGAACGAAAAAGTTCTGCTCACCTATTTTCAAGAAAAAAGGAACTGAAGAATTCAACATTGTGGAGTTTATACTCGATATTATGAATTATGATATTATGAATTGAGCTTAAAAAGAAATATTGACATTAAGAATACAAATTTGCTGGAGTTCTTGAAACGTCATTCTGAAGGTAACCAGCCAAAAAAAGTCGCACATTTTTAGTGAAGGTGACATTTCCCATTTTCTGCAAGATGCCTCCGACGGCGGATGCGTTATTTTAAGGGTGCACCGGTGACCTAAGCAGTCTGCTTAACGTTCAGTTACCTAACCATGACAGTTCATTTTGACATTTGATATTTGTTGACAGGCGCCAATTAGTTGTTTTTTTTATATGGTTATACTTAGAATATACGGAAGGTTTAATTTTTAATAAAACTTTCTGGATATAGCTTTACGGTGACATTTTATTTCACCATGTAGTAGAAATGATGCGTCTTATCATATCAGGTGGAAGACTATTAGGAAAGGATACAGAAAACACGAAATTTATAAGAGGCCCATTTGATATTTCTGAAGTCTTAGGTATGCGTGATTCTACCAGCAACGTCAGTATTCATGTCCCAGTTGATTTTTCGAAATATTCGTTTTAATGATAGAATAATTCGGTATGTATAAGTTCATTACATTTGTTCTCAATCCTTTTCTAAACTCTAATTCAATTTTTTTGATATAACTTAACAAAATATTGGAAACATGAGATGAGATCTCAACTCCGTGTCATGTCCCCACATCCAGTATGGCAAGGTAGAATATGAACTACACATTTGAAAGATTGGAAAAAGGATTTATAACCTGATTATTCTTGTAAAAACTCTCAAATTCTCAGCGTCAGGAACAATGACTTTGATTTTTCAACAACAATATTCATTTTGGACTAACATTGATTTGTCCCCGTGTTGTAACCTCAGTTCCGTGAACAAGAGCTTGGACTTCACAAATATCCACTAGATGGCAAAAATGCTTATGTGCAATCGTACACGTGCGTCTGTTTGTTAGTTAATGTCATTCATTCGAAGAAAGCGCGTGATAGTAATCGGTACTGTATTATTTAGGTTATTATTATCTGTAAAGGTGAGAATGTTATTATTCATTCTCAGTTCGGTGTTCACGTATATTTTCAGTCGAGGTATATGTACTTGCATGATACGATGGGGTTTTATTGTTCTTAATAAACTGTAATAATTCGTCAAATATCAAAATCCTAACCTTAAAATTGAGAGTGAAATCAGCGATAAATGTTGAAAAATCTCAGCTCCGTAGATCTCAGCTCCGTTACCATTTTGTGGTAAAGGAGCTGAGATTCAACTATGGGGCTGATATAGAGTTACGTTCTCGCATATATTATACATATTTTATCCCAATTATGAAAATCACTTCAAGTTCGGAAATGGTTATAGATAGATAGATAGATTGATAAATTAAAAAGCACAAAAGATACTCGAATTAATCCATAAAAGAACTACATCAAAAAATTTCAAGCGCGTATCCCAGAAAAAAACTAAGTTTTGCTTTATTGGGTGATTTTTTTAAAAGCAAAATATAGAGAAACTTGCCTATGCGAAGCACATGCTAATATGGAGCTACTGGTGTCTAAGCTGGAAATGTTTAACATCATTAAAGAAGCAGCTCCGTATGATATTGTAAAAAGCTCAACTTGTGAAAATCATACCAATAATAAATGTTTGAAACGAAAATGTAACAATTGTAACTACAAAGAAATTGGAATATTTAAATTAAAAAAAACGACATTGCAAAATATGGAAAATGGGAAACTGTGAGAGAAATTTTTTCTATGTTTTTGGTATAGTTAAATATTTGCAATAATTTTGTCACAATGTAATCAGAATGTATGATAAAATCCATTAAATCTCAGCTCCGTGGCTTTGTCCCAGCAAAAATTATGAATAATGTGAAAAATATTTTGTATTTATTTGGGCCATTTATCTAGCACTATTCATCTCTTCTGGTTTTATCATTTAACCACATAATATGTGTTTTTTTCAAATGTAGGAAAAACTGAAATTATTTTCGTCAAATCTGACGTTGCTGGTAGAATCACCCGTATGTCATATTTACTTACCTGAACGCACTAAAAATAAATTGCACTGAACTCTCCTTCGATTATTCTATTGAAATTTTTCTTGCATTTTTCCTCATCTACTACGATGAAAAAGATGTTTGGTAAATAATATCTTATTTTTGAAATACCATCCATACTTAACCCTACCCTTTACTTCAATTTTGAGAATTATTTTTCATAGGTATTCACCTTTCAAACTTATCGGAGTGCAACACATTTCATAGAAAATGTAGTTGTGAGAACATAAAACTTAATGACTTCTCAGGGTTTACTAAAGCGTGGTTTCTAATATGAACCTAGAGTTAATTGCAGAGAATAGTCTAATCGGATAACATGATGTAGAGCGATTGTAATACTAATTAAACATTGTGAGAAAAGGCAATGGGCGCCACAAAGTTTTCTCAAAAACTTTGGTAAGACCTACAAAGACTAGGTAGTAGCGTTATTTTTTTCAAGTTCACTTGATTACGACAGGTATGTAGTTGAAACGAAAAAAAAACTGTCTTAATGGTTACTGAGTCTAGGCTCCTTCAGCTAAGTGCCAGATCACATTCTGATACACTCAGAGACACTATAAATCCTACAACAAGCCTTGTATAAACCAAACCGCAGAGATAAGAATTATCGTTTAACCCATGTATTTAAATGAATCCATTTATTGTTTTCAAATTATAATCCTTAAAAATATCTGCGGTTTCAAAGTCAACTTCGCTTTCTCAGCAAAAGATTCAGAAAAGCCAGCAGGCTTACACTTTCCTACATCAGGCTTAGCGCACACTCGTTAGTGCGCTTGTCGCATGTAAAAATCAATACTTCCCTGGAAATGTCTCCTACCACACTCCCGTTAATGCGAAGAAACAATAATTACTGTTTCAGGAGTTTGAAAAAAATTGCCAGTATTGTAGCCAACGAACTAAGTGATTTCCAATAAAGAATCCTTTCCTAGCTTTAGGACCCGTGAAAACATCTTAAATTGATTTATTCACCATCCCTAGCTTTTTCAGTTTAAAATAATTCAGCTTGAAAAGAGTTAATAAATCTCAATTTTTTTTACTAATAATGGTAAAAATAATTGTAGGAGCTGAAAAAAAGAGAAACATAACAGATTAGATGGTTATTGAGAAATTTATCGCATTAAAGTTCGAACCAGACTAAAAGATAAATCCCTCAAGTGATTTATAGTTTGATAAACTTTTGAGAGTTCTGGAAAGAAAAAATATATTTCTTCCACTATTGCGGCTTCTCCATAGAGTCTTTTGTGTAATTATTAAACTTTTCTCTGCGGATTGAATGAGGTTATTAATTCTTGACATATTTGGCTTTTCTACTTTTTACTGAAAAAGAAAACTCCAAATGACGAATCCAAAATAAGAGGAACAACCTTATTATTATTTTTGTGAAACCAAAAATCATCTGAGTGATTGTGAACAATGCAAACTTACCTAATTATTTTAAAACCTTGGCAAAATGCACCAAATATAAATAAATGCATCTACTCGGAATTCTTATCTCGAAAGAGCTGTTTTATTAATTCCAGTGAATTACAAATAAAAATGTACATCGAATATCAATACACACACCAAATGACAGAAAAGTATCAGTTTCAGCTGGTTTCACCATTCGTTGGGCTTGACTTTTTAGCGCTATATTTCTTTCTTTGACATAAGCTGTACTGTGAATCGAGCACATAGATATCTAGCTGATTCTTGCATCTGGTAGTGTCCAGTGTGATCACATCCTACTCTCTAGTATTTTCACAAGATAACCTTTACTTAGCTAAGCGTGCACTGCGGCGAAAATGCATGTGTATCGTGGGTTGTTCTACCTTTTGACATCAATTTCAATTTTTCTTCATCCACCTCCAAAAAAGTTGTCAACTTTATAATTTTTTATATGGTCTGCTCAATAATTTGAGATTGAACTCTGACTGTTATTCCGATATTCGTCCCATAAATGTTCTAGAAAAATGAAATTGCATATGGGATCCCTATGTGCAGCGTATTTTATCCAAGTGAATTTAAAAAAGTCGATTACGAGGAAACTTGTGGAGAGAATGTACAATTCAATACCTTACTGACAGGTCGGTCATATTGTTCTTGAAGACAACCGATCAGTTGGAGTTGAAGCTGTCAGGGTTGCCAGCTCTACTGAATTTTCAGTAGATATCCTGATCCGCTTATTGATCTTCTTATTCATTTCATAATTTAGTGAAAAAAAATTATGACACTTATTTATTAAATATTTTTGATCTCTAGTTAATCACATACACTTATATCTTGTCTTGTCTTGAAAATACTATAAATAATAATAAATTTAAATGAAATGTGTACTGACCAAACAAGTATTTTCCAACAAAGTAATAGTCTCAAATTGCGTTGACACCAAACGAGGTAGAACCAATCTTCTTTTGTATGTGATAGACACCGCTTAACTAGGTAACGCAAACTCTTCAGTTGGAAAGCTCAATTCGCCATCAGGTATAAACCAAGAAAAATGAATATATGATTGAAAAGATTTGTAACTTACCTATGCGGACACTGAGGAGGAGCTATCATCAACATGGAAGTAGGTAATGCTAACGCAGGATTTTTGGACACCTCCATCCACGTCACGGCAAAATTTCCACTCTCTTTTCTAGCAAACTCTATTATAAAACTTCTAGAGTTTTTATTTTGTGTCTTCTGGTAAGTATAAAAAATCCAACCTTCAGAAAACATTTCTACCACATCATCTGTACCTTCGTAGTATGGACATATAACGTGAACGATTTCAGACTTCCCAACAGGATAAACGAGTATCCTATTTTTACTGGGACATAACCTTGTTTCTCTTTTCTTCGATCCCTTAATTTTTAAGTAAATAAAATTTCCGTCCTCTTCGGGTTCGATTAACCAAGGCTGCTGCAAGCAATATCGTACGCTCTGATTTTTGTACACTAACCCTTCAGATTTATCTAAAGAATTTTCACCGTTTCTGATTGTTATTTCACCACTGGATCCTTTGAGTCTTCGATTGTTCCACGGATTGAAGCAGTTGTTATCGTTTGCTATGAATTCAAAGTTGGCATCGAAAAAATAATTGTTGTAATCTTCGATTATTTTCATTTTTTGTACAACAAACTTAATAACTACTTTAGTAGAAGTTTTCGTTACCACAGTGAAAGGTTCGGATATATTATGACATAAACAATCTCTTCGCAACTCGATGTCTTTCCAAGGAAACTCAGAAATCTGTATGTAAGCCACCCCCACATCGGATTTCTGAGATTTACATTCCCATCTATTAGCGTCCTGATCATAGAAAGAATGGCAAGTTTTTGATCCAAATTGTGCTTTGTTAAAGGTAATTTTAAGTCTTTGCTGTTCGGTGGATTCGAATTGGTATGTACAAATTAAATCTTCCTTTCCTCCTCTTCCAAAAAGGAAAGTTATTTTAGGAGAATAAAATCTACCGTTCGAGCTTCTAAAAAGTCTATCACATGGATTTTTCGACATCTGAATTCCTTCTTGTGACAAATCCACAAATTCATATCTCATGACAAAGTTCACCGGATATAATACGCTACCGTATTTTATCGAATGAGATACTGTCAGGTCAGAATTAGTGCTCACATAACTCTCAGTTAATCCACACGGTCTAGTTATTCTAGAAGAATTTTTTAATAAAGTGTGATCGCATAACCTCGGTTTGTCATCTTTACAGAATTGACCCATTAGCGGTACTGTATTTCGACTGGTAATATCACCGTCCCAAATCTGCAGTTCGACGTTACAGTCTCCTGTATTGAAATCTGTAAGTCGTTCGTTAATTACATGATATTTGATAAACGAAATCCAAATGATATCTCTTGATTGTCCTCGGAAATGGTAATGGCATGTTGTATTCGGCGGTAACGAATGGAGAGGGTTTTTCAAATAACCAGAAGGATTGTCAAATGAAGTTACGACAAACTCGCATTTTTTTCCATGTTCAATGTAAGTTGGAGATTCTTTATTAACGTACACAATCTGAAAAGTAAACATAACATTTTAAATAAGTTGATAACAGTTGTCTTGAAAAGTGGCTTGATAACAGTGGTACCATACCGACTATGGGAATTCATAATTGATGGTTACACACATCGCCATACTTTGGTGGATCTTGCGACACGTTTCTATAGTGGATATGAGGTGGGAATGTGGATTACCAAAAACGGTATTTAGTGTGATGGCATCTACATTTTACTCACTTAATAATGTCAATGTAGCTATTTTTCAATTATAAAATAACTAAATATTTCATTCTTCCTGTGGAAACCCGAGACGCACCTTGAATATATTTGTGATAATGATAAAAGTGTGTATTTTGCTTTTTTAAGTTGGAAACATTAATCTATTTTTTATTCTCCACACTTCTATTATAAACAAAGATACCTAAGTACCTGAGCGTCACAATTGCCACAAGCAAACTAACAGGATAAAATGAAATTAGTTTATTTCAGTTTTCCAAAAGGGCCACGCACAAAAAGTGGCTGGATATGTTTTGTTGATGATTGTCATAATAATTCGAAGATGATGCCTTTTCACGTTTTTTCGAAAAGTAGATTAATAGCTGTAGTTTGG
This sequence comes from Galerucella calmariensis, assembly GCA_910591675.1. Taxonomy (NCBI): domain Eukaryota; kingdom Metazoa; phylum Arthropoda; class Insecta; order Coleoptera; family Chrysomelidae; genus Galerucella; species Galerucella calmariensis. The sequence goes on from CAJUYG010004528.1 coordinate 9,958, forward strand.
CTTAATAAACTAAAGTTGCGGACTATATGCAAGAAGAGGATACTCCATGTCCATTTTAATCAATTGAAGGCAAAACTGGACGAAAAAAGTAGGTGTTCTGTTCTCTTCATAAATATCCTAGTTATGTTATTATTGTTACTCATTATTTCAGAACAGAAAAAAATATTGAATAAAAAAAATATTTGTTGTGAATCTATGGTCAAGGCAAAAATGGCTATAATGGTGTGCAGAAATCTGGCAGGAAGATACTGGGGTCTGTAACCCAAAAATCCTAAGCTGGATGTACACTGCCATAGTGAGACCAATTATCACTTATGGAGCCATTGCGTGGAGTAGTGAAATTAGCCTATTGACGACGAGAGAAAACCTCTCCAAAATTCAAAGACTAGCCTGCATAGGCATTACAGGAGCAATGAGAACATGCCCAATGGCAGCCATGGAAGTGATTCTCAACCTCATCCCTTTACATATGGTGGTGGAAAGTGTTGCAGAAAGAACAAGATACAGACTAAGTAGAGAGGAAATCATTAAAAAACCACCTCCTCACTTCTTAGAAATCAGACAACCTGGGACATGCCACAAGACGCTATGATGAAAAAGTATAAATTTTCAAAGAAATTCGTTACGGAAATGAGCAACAAGAAGGAATGGGATCCAAATACCATTACCAGACTTGGAAAGAATGCCATTCAATGGTACACAGACGGCTCAAAAGCAATAGAAGGAACTGGGATAGGAGTGTTCGGGCCAGGAACCAAACACTCTGAAAGCTTGGGAAAAACCCCAAGTATCTTTCAAGCGGAAATGCACGCCATAAGAAGGTGCGCCCAGTTCAATATTGATAAAGGATACAGAAGACAAAGGATTATCATAATGTTGGATAGTCAAGCAGCCATTAAGGCACTGAGCTCTTGTGTAATCAGTTCCAAAATGGTGTGGGAATGCCTAGACAAACTCAATGAACTAGGCGAGAACAACATAAACACCTTACTATGGATTCCAGGACACACTGGAATAGAAGGAAATGAAATAGCAGATGAACTAGCAAAGAGGGGGACTGAAATACCTTTCTGGGGGCCTGAACCCTTTTGCGGAATCAGCCCCAATGTAATATTGGAATAAATAAGTGAAGCCGAGAAAAAGAGAAGATCTGACCATTGGAAAGATCTAGTAGGGCTTATACAATCAAAGACTCTTCTGGGTGACTACAACCTGTTGAGATCAAAAGAATGCATAAGTCAAAGTAAAACTGCGCTAAGAGTCTTAACAGGGATCCTAACGGGACATTGTCGCCTGAATGCGCACCTGAAAAAGCTCAAAATAGTGGAGGAAGAAGAATGCAGATTTTGTGGAATGGAAGAAGAAACCTCCATCCACATACTTTCCAACTGCACAGCACTTCAGAATCTCAGAGCACAGCACCTAGGAGATTACTGGATAGAAGAGAAACATTTGCCTAAGTTGAAGCCTGCAGATATCCTAAAATTTCTCCGGGAAATAGGACTAAAGGAGCTAATAGTTTCTGAGACTCTCCTCAGAAACTGAGTAGAAGTAAAGGGGCACAATAGATCTTTTAGGTCTCAGTGAATGTCACCCCAAAATACACACATACATACATATATGGTCTAGTTTATGTTCTAATCCAATCTAATCTCATGTAAAATTTTATATCCTACTTTACTGTTTTTTTTTTTAATTTATTTTGTAGCCTTTTGTTTATCAACCATCCCTGGTTCATCTCCAAATCAATGTCCAGCCTTAGTTCCCGTTCTCTTCAATCTGTAGTTGAGTAGATCACTATAAACACAAGTGAAGTATTTTTTGTGAAATTGTGCTTTTTTAGACTTCTCACAAGTAGTCTTGTGGTATCAACGTTTGAATCCCCATTTATGATATTGTACTACTCATCACTATTCGCTTCTGACACTTCCAATGTGAATACCACGTAATAAGAAGCAAGATTATTGATTTTGAAAAACTGCTTCACGATGTTTGTACTAATTCAACAAATGTTATATCTCGAAAATATGAAGGCATTAAAGAAGAGATTTACCTTTTTGAAATAGAACTCAAATTTCGCGCTAAGACGCCAGATTGGTAAAAGCGTCTCTCTATGTAAATATTGCAAATACTGACAACTTGCACATTTGAATTTTATTTTGATAAAAAAATATTTCAATACGTTATCACGCACTTTGAATCGGTATTTGTCATTTTTTGTATTAATTTTTCCGCTTAAATGAAAATAATTACAAATTTAATGTGAATCTTTATAATTCCCTAAAATCATTTTTCCAGTTATTCTTGGTGAATACCATCATGCCTTTTATATGGAATATAATTCTGTATAGTAAATGCCTTACCTCTATTTCCAACTCGAATCCTGGTAAGTAAGAGATGGGTAACGGATGAAAAGGATTTCCAAAGGGAGAAGTATGAAATTTCACTAGAAGTTCAGGACCGCTACTGATAATTTCAGGAATGGTTTCCCCACTACATAGGTGAGCGAGAGTAGTTGCACTTTGTCCCCAGCCGTCTAAAATTTCTAGATAGTCTTGCATCATGTTGCATTGGTCCCATGTCCTAAGAATAAGAATGTTGAATAAAACCGAAATTATGTTTGGCTTAGGTACATTTAATTAATGATGATTTGTAACACTGATTTTATTTATTGATGTAATCAATGTGAAAGTAATCTTATAGTATAGATCCGGCAACATATTTGTTTTTTCTTGCACTATTGTATGATTAATTGGAATGTAATACGTTATTTATTGATATAAGTAAATATTAAGGAATAAAAATATGAGATATTTCACTTGCTCGAATTTATCGCGTAAAGCGTAAAGCACCGATGCCGCTGGTGACTGTCTGGTGACTTGGAGGTTGGCACCATGGTACGTCGCTACAGGGTTGCCAGGTCTACTGAATTTTCAGTAGATCTACTGATTTGCCTGTTGATCTACTGCGATCTACTGAAACACTTCATAATCTACTTAAAAACTGAAAAAAATTATGACTCGTATTTATTATTGTAATTACCTATGACTATTAATTTTTAGTTAATCACATACACACTTATATCATGCGTGAACGCTTCATAATATTATTATATGTTGATAATACTTCAGCTGAAAATATTGGAAATATTATGCTCTACAGTGACGGAACTCCGAAGTTTCCATTTTTAAGTAGGTTTATTTTTGATTTGCTAATCTTACCACATTCATCGGCGAATGTAGAAAGAGTTTTCTCTGCGGTAAGCCTGGTGAAAACTAACGAAAGAAACAAACTTTCAACATCCAGTATTGTAGGAGGACATCTTCACACGAAAAATTATTTAAAGTCAAGAAAATCAAATTGTACAAATGTTAACTTCACCCAAGATGTATAAATTTACATAATAATGATATGTACCAACCAAAAAATAAGGCAAACACTTTATCTGATTTAGATTGAATTTAATTTCTATATACCTCTCCAACAGTTTGCTTCTTACGTTTAATATTTTTTATTTTTTTTGTATTTCAGTTGTTTTTCTACTATTTGGTCCTTTTTTATGTGATATTTGTGTATATTTATATATTTTATTAGAGAATTTTGTATATATGTTTATTTTTTTATAAAAATGTGTTCTTTTGTTTGTGTTTCATGGGAAATATGTTTACTTTTTTTTTGTTTAATAAAAATACATATTTTTTTGACGTCATATTTTTATTACATTATCCTTTCCGGAAATGTGTATAGCATAAAATGAATCTACTGAAATCTACTGAATTTCTGACAAGGTATCCACTGATAGAGTAAAAATTGACCTGGAAACCCTGCGTCGCTACGTCCTCACTTGCATTTAATTTGGCATACTATACGGGACTTCGCCCGTCGAGCGCTGATATTTCAGAACGGCGTTTATAATTATTGGCTGTTCGTTTTTTATGTTTATGTTGTATACATTTTCTAATTTATTAATTAATTATTGAAAAAAGCAAAAATTCATATTAATATTTTTCTCTTCAACGGCAAAGCTTAAACACTAAATATTTTGTAATATTTGTTAATACAAAATTACGGAAAAAATTGAAATAATTTATTTTTAAAATAAGGATATTATATAAACAAGTACATTAAGCAAGAAAACACAAAAAATTAACAAAGTAATAAGAAGAATGCAAAGCCTAAAGTTGGGCTTGTTCGCATTTTTTTGTAAATCTTTGCTGATGTGTACTGAAACTACGTGATTGGCCGACGTTTGGAGCACGGGAGTGAGGGGATATTTTATACTCAACCCTTCGATACCGTCTGTAAGTCAGTCTCCTGTGTTCCAAAAGTAACAATAATATTATAATAGTGGTTTTAAATGGATAAAAGCTGTGAATTGATTCATTTTAAAAATTTAATTTAATTTTTTACTTACCTTTCAAAATCATATCCCGAACATTTTTCGAAATAATTAACATTTAAAAATAAACCTTTGTGATAAAGAATCTTATTAATTAAAATGTGTATTTCTCAAATTACCCCTGTATATCTCAAAGTAAAATAAGCTTCTCGAACTTCTCTGGTACCTACCGGTCTCGTTATTGACAACAAATGCGAGTTGTAAACATGATTTATGAGAGCGGCGTCCGTTTGGGACAGCGACTTGAATCAAACCGCCCTGGAGTGGAAAATCTTATATTTTTATTCTGTAATCTTTGATATAAAGCTGCGGTCCGAGTGTATATTTTATCTATAGTCCGAGTGGATCGTATGTATCATGTTGCGAGTGAGAGCGAGAAGGTAAGGTACGCGTCGTCCATAAAGGCAGGGTAGTGCGGCGCACGACGCCGATGGGGTCAACGTAAGAAGGCGCCGTCAACTTTATTTTGATTCAACAAATTTAAAGTTCATTTCTCAATATTTCGTTGACTTGGTATCTGGTCTAAAGGATTTAATAATAAAAGTTTATAAATCCTCCATTGTACAGTGAACAGTAACATGGTCGTTAAAATTTAGATACTGAAACTTAATATTACTCATTTTAACATACTATTATAAATTTCTAAAGAAGCTAGTACGATACGATACTGTGGTATTGTTATTGGATTAACATACCAGCTGTCGGTTTTCTCTTGAATCAGTCATGTTAGTGTTAAGTTAAAACGAAATATCTTCGAATTGATTTAATTATCTGCCTTATATCAATAACTGACCGGTGGTGGAATTATACTACCTACTCCTCTACATAGTTTTCAGGTTTGATCACAGAATGTTTTTTTTTTCAAACGCTTGCGGCTCGAAAAAATGACACGAATTTAAAAAAATTATAAATAAACATGTTCCGGCCAACGTAAAAGGTTGCAAATTTATACAATCGTTCGGTACATTTTTCCGATAGATCTGTCAAATTTGCAGAACTTTTGGAACGTTTTCCTTCAGTTTAATAAAAAAAACATTACTTTTTAATAACAAAAAATGTTCCGTACTCTTAGATTGGTTGCAAATTTAATACGTGATATGAAATATTATATCGAAAACTTCCCCAAGTTTGCAGAACTTTTGGAATTTTTTTCACGACCATACAGCAAAAATTAATTTAATTGCAATTTTAACAATGTTCCGGACTTCGGACAAGGTTGCAAAATGAGATTTATTGTCGTCTCAATGTACCATTCACTTGACCGAAGTTTGAAAACTTTTGGAATTATAGTTAAATTTTCGATTTCGAATGTCAATAATGACTGGATTATTACCGAATAATAGAAAAATTTGTTGCGACTCGATTAGGTTAGTTAGACAAATTCATTTGAATTTTGAGGCATAAGGTGAATTCTTTTAGAAGTATTATTTGATTGGTTATATCGTCGGTCCTAAAGCAAAACCACGAATGTGCAGATTCGTCATTTTGAAAAAACAAGGTCTGAAGTTTCTATTGGCTTCCAAAAATCAGGTTGCATACTTATCTAATCAAACCCACGACCATCTTCGCTCATCAATAATGTTGTTTCATGACATATTAAGTGAATTAGAATAAATGTGTATAATTACCCAATTAGTTCACATCCGCTGTTTTGCATTTGTACTATTTGACAAAATTGACTATAACCTTCCACGCACACCTACGGGACACATCACGAATCACCCGAAGCGAGTAGAGGGGAGGAGGAAATTCTACTACGGAACAATACGAATGTGGCATTTGGTATAGTAACATTTGAGTGGATTCTACTATGGCAAAAATACGAATGTGGCACATCCGTGATTTGGTATTGTAACATTTGAAAATAAATCACATTAGCGGTTTTTTAGTTACAGAAATGACCTATAGAGGTTTATTTTTCACGTTCGTGGTTTTGTCATAGGAAACTTAACACAAAACTAAATTTAACCATGCACATAAGTGAAATTAGCTTTTTTTTCACATTCGTGGTTTTGCCTTAGGACCGACGATATATTAAAGCATTTATTTTAATACTGTTTTATATTTTATAATATTTGATAATAATATTTACTCACAATGACTAA
>CAJUYG010004529.1:0-16458 GCA_910591675.1 Galerucella calmariensis
CAACTTCAGATAAGTGATGCTTCTAAAGAACTATTCACGATAAATACCCACATTGGTCTTTTTAGATTTAATAGATTAACATATGGAGTTAGTAGCGCTCCGGGAATTTTTCAATGTGTCATGGAGGTTATTTTATCAGAATTACCAAAGACTAAATGCTATTTAGATGATATTTTGGTGCACGGTTGTACGATAGATGAATGTTATCAGAATGTTAAAAAAGTGTTAGAAAGATTACAGAAATATAATGTTAAGATTAATGAAAAAAAAATGTAAGTTTTTTGATCGTTCTGTAATGTTCCTAGGTCATAGAGTAGATGCATCAGGAATTCATCCTACAGATGAAAAAATTGAATGCATCCAGAAAGCGCCTTCACCAAAAAATATTACAGAATTAAAAAGTTACGTAGGTCTACTTAATTTTTATGGTAAGTTTATTCCTATGCTTTCCACCAAACTTAGGCCATTGTACGATTTATGTAAAGGTAATACTGAGTATATATGGACAAGTAAATGTGAAAAATGTTTTCAGGATAGTAAAAAGTTGCTTATTTCACATGATGTCTTAACACATTATGATCCAACACTTCCTATATATATAACGTGTGATCCCAGTGGTTACGGGGTTGGAGCAGTGCTTAGTCATAAAATCGATGGTGTTGAAAAACCAGTTTTATTTGCTTCATCCACTCTTAGCGAAAATGAAAAGAAATATTCAAATTTAGAACGTGAAAGTTTAGCAATAATATTTGCGTTGAAAAAGTTCCACAAATACGTTTTTGGACGAAATTTCACTTTGATCTCCGATCACCAACCTCTTCAGTTCATTTTCGGTAAAAATAGAAACATTCCAGTTACTGCCGCAGCTAGAATCACTCGTTGGGCCATAACATTATCAGCTTATAAATATGATATTATTTACAAGAAAGGTAGCCAAATTTCGAATGCTGATGGGCTCTCAAGATTGCCAATGAAAAGTCAAACTGAAATTTCTGATGCAATATTTTCATTTAGCCTATCTTATGAAGTACCTATTACTTACGAAAATATAGCTGTAGCAACAAAAAAAGATATAATTTTGTCCAAAGTACTTGATCTTACTCTAACTGGTTGGCCAAATTCGATAAAAGACGACAATTTGAAGCCTTACTTTAAAAGAAAATTAGAATTTTCTGTTGATAATGGTTGTGTTTTAGTTGGTAATAAAGTTGTAGTTCCAAAACAATTGCAAAAAGATATTCTGAGTTTGTTCCATGAACAGCATATAGGAATAGTAAGAACTAAAATGCTTATTAGATCTTATTGTTGGTGGCCTGGTATTAACGAAGATGTTGAGCAGTATGTCAATTCTTGTGATGTATGCCAACAAACTCAAAATTTTTCAAACAGCGGAGTTTTACTTCCTTGGCCAACTGCTCCTAATAATTTTCACAGAGTAAATGTTGATTTTTTCAAAAGAGATTGTTTTACATTTTTAATTCTTGTAGATAATAAGTCTGGTTGGTGCGAAGTTAAACTTATGAAGGATGGCACAAACGTGAGAGAAACAATTTTAAAGTTGAAACAAATTTTTTCGGTATTTGGATTACCAGTAGAGCTAGTTTCGGATAATGGTCCACCATTTGGTAATTCTTATGAATTTACTTCTTTTTGTCATGCAAACGGGATAAAATTCATTCGTATTCCACCAAAACACCCAGAAAGCAATGGTTTAGCGGAAAGGGGAGTCCAAACAATTAAAAAAGGGTTAAAAAAAGCTTTATTCAAAGAGGGAGAGAATGTGAGCGAAGTCACTATTTTAAATAGATTAGAAAACTTTTTATTTGTATATAGAAACACACCAAATACTTCCACAGGATGTTCACCAGCAGAAACAGTTTTTAAAATTCGTCCTCGTACTAGATTTGATCTGCTAAAACCTTGGTCAAAGAAACAAAAATCCCTTCAGCCTGACATTTTGCAAAAAATCAAGTTGTTTTCAGAAAACGATGAAGTTTTTGTAAAGAACAAATATACAAATATTTGGCAAAAAGGTAAAGTTGTTAGGTGTATGAGTTATAGCACTTATTTAGTGAAATGCGGTGAACATATTAAGTTATATCACATTAATGACATTAGGGAAAGTAAATCGAATCCTATGTTCATTCAGAATGAAATTTCGAATAACACTGATATTCATAATAATCCAATTTTGTCAAATAACCCTGATTTTACAAATAATACTACTATGTCCAATAACACTCCTGTGACAAATAATGTGGTACCTAGTACCTCTGTGTTAAATAGTAACATGAGTCCTTATGTTGAAAAAGTACCAAGTCCTGTTATCGAACCTCAAGGTTCGCCTGATTCAACAAATCTTGAAGACAAAAACATATTTGAAGGACATGGTACTCCGTCAACGTTTAGAAATGTTACCAGATCAGGTCGTGTTGTCAAAAGACCTAGTAAGTTAGATTTGTAGTTTCTTTATTATTTGTAATCTTTTTATAAGAAGGGAAGAAAATGTTATGTATTTTGAATTTACCCTTAGAATAATTATTATAATATATCCATAGTGATGTCACTGATGTTATGTTATGTCACATCTTTTGAATTGAAGTTCTTAAAAATAAAACTGTGTATAGTAATTGAATAATTGTGTATTAATTCCTCGTCGAATACACAACAGTCCATTGAAGCTCGCATAGAGGTTAAGCATGTGGAGTGTATAATGTTATTTATGGAAACAGGACCGATGTTAATACTGCCAAGCAAGACTTTATACAAAGCGTAGTTCAGTGCAACCAACGTGACCTGAACGGCGTTCAACTAAACTAATGTTGATCTTGCACTCTACAACGAAAACCAAAATGAACTCGGTTCAAAGTTGACTGGCAGTTCAGTTAAACTAACGTTCACCTGTGACATCTACAACCGGCCCTTAATCTTTGACAATACAAACATAATGTCAATTTGTAAGTTTATGTAACTCTCCATCATTTAGTAAAGGTGTAATGTAACAAAACCGCTTATAGTGAATATTTAAATTTGACAGCTGTTTGTTTTCATTTCCACTAAATATGTAATGGCTGTTTTATTCAAATGCAGACATTTTTCAATGTGTATTAATTGAGGATGCTCTACTTACTGGTTGGATGCTTTACTCACTGGTTGGATGCTATACTTACAGGTTGAATAATAATATTAAAAGTGATGTTTCCTTTCACAGGTAAGCAACAAGTTCTGAACGGTTTTACAGTTCTGGAACTCCAAGTGTAGTACCATTTGATATATAAATACCATCCATCCATTCTAATAAGAATACAAATTTATATCATTAACAGAAAATAAACAATTTGTAATTGTACATGTTCATAGTTCAACATCAACGGCAACTAAGATTCACTCTTGGAGTACTTGATAAATAAATTTTTAAGATGAATATCTCCATCAAAGTAAAATCCTCATTCAGCACGGCATTGGAATCAGTGTGTATTACTATCCTTTATCCTTGTTTTGGAATGAGAGAATCGATTGATATGTTGGTTGTAAACAAAGGGTGTTGTCAGCTGTAAGAGTTATAAGTCTCATAAACACTTTGAAGAGAATACTTGATAATGTGATATCTCTTGTTGTTAACAGTCTTGGTTGTTACCTTGTTTATGTACTGGAAATATTACGAGTATTTCCAACTCACAATTTTTGGGAGTTCAGTGTTCCTTTACAGTTTTAATAATTATGTTTATATCTCAGAGCCTTGTGAAGCACTATTGTAGTCATTTGGTTCATGACCTGCAGTTTCACCTCTGCTCACATCTTCTCTTTTACTTTTGCCTCTGTCACATTTATTTGTTCCACACTCCGTGTATCTTCAAAATGCATCTTCCATTCTTCCATCATTGCATTTTTTCATTTGTCTTAGTTAATCATTTTCCATTACTAGATACAAGATTAGTATTTTTTGTTTTCCTCTTCTAAAGATTGTTTTTAGTTTTTGTTTAAAAGCTTTCGGTTACTGTGCATGCGTCCCCCAATTCTTTTCCCAAACGTTTTCTAGGACTTTTGCTTTGATTACTGCACCATTTCTCTCTTCCTCATTCGTTCTCTTTTGTTTTTCTCTGCATTGTTTAAATCGTGATTTATTGAGATGAAAACTGCTTCAGCCGCATCATTTCTAAGATTTGTGGGGGCAGTTTCAATCCACCATGGGCTTACGATACAATGTTTATCACGAGTCAATTCAATAGACGATGATAATTATTCAGGAGTATAACAATACTCACTGCTGATCTTGACGAGAAATATCAAGATTATAAATGATTGGATTGACATTCAAAAACAACAAACTTTGTATAATTAGTACAGAGTAAGATTGAATAGGGAAAAATATAATGTTAAATGTCTCAAGAATGTTTACCGTCCGGAAAGTCCGCTAGGATTTGACCAGAAAAAAGATATGCGTGTCTGCTGAATGAGTCAGAGTACATACCTTAGTAGCTGCCCTTCCACGTATCCACGAGTCCAAGACCTTTAATGAATAGTGAAATCGTTGCAAAAAGAAATAGTAATACTGGTATAGAAAAAGCTGTATCAAGTATAAGGCAAAAAGTTGGCAGGTTTTCTCAAGAGCCTTGCTAATTTCTTTTACAATTGGAAAGGAAAAACCACAAGCATCCCAATACAGAGCATACCAAGGGAAACTATCCACCCCACATAATTCTAAGGGCGTCACTTCCATGAAAAAATTTAAAAAACAAAGGAAAGCCTTTTTGCTTATACGCAGACGTTGTAACTTAAACAGCTTTCCTCCTATGGTCACCACACCTTACTTTTTACATAGAAAACCCTAAACAGTATTATATTGCTGAATCCTCCTCTAAAAGAAAATAACAAAAATGTATAATACATAAGTGAAGAGTCGATGAGCCAGACAGTTTAATGATGCTCATCCCGGATGAACTGCCACACAAAAGTACGTTATTGAATGAATGCAAAAAAAAATTTAAACTGGATCAGTTTTCAATAAAAAACACCAACCGCAACTAGGCTATGGAAGTTTTCATTTTGGGACTACTGAGGCTAGGAGAACAACAATCGACATCACAAATTTCTAGTGCAGTAGGTGTTTCTCGCAGCAGTGCTTCCAGAATTTTGCATAAACACAAATTCCATCCTTACAAAGTTAAATTAGTCCAACTAGCTACATGAACGCGATTCGACCGGCATCTACAGTTTGTGAATTAATGAGTGAATGACTGCACGACATCCCAGCTTTATTGTACAATATATTTTCATATGAATGTTCATTTGCATCCTATGGTGTAGTGAACAGACATCATTGTAAATATTGGACAGAAAAATGACCCACATGTAATGCGGGAGTTCAATAGTGAAACACCACAAAAATGTAATGTCTGGTGTGGCATTTTTGGTGACCATATTGTAGGACCATATTTTATTGAGGGAAACTTAAACTGTGAGTCTTATTACTCCGAGCAGCTATTGATCCCGAAATATCAAGTATACTCAACCCGGCATTAGTCGCCAAATGAGATTTTCTCTCACACTTTTTTCAAAGTCTGGTATATTTGCCTTTAGACACATTTCTGAGCGTTGTCATATCGGCTACTTTACTGGCAACTCCCACTTATATTCCTAGCATGATAAGTGTAAGCTTATTACCAACACCAGAAGAAAGACAGCCAGAAAATACCAATGAAAGCTTTTGTACCTTCTGTCCTCGTCGAAAGAACAGAAAAAGTTGAGAGGTGTCAAGGGACACCCGGATGGAACGAAGTTCCTTTCGATTAATTAGTGAAGGAATTGTACATATACATACACACACCGAAACATTTATATATATATATATATATATATAAAATCAAAAAAAGATAGTTGAGTCGATATCTAATTTATTCAGTTCGCATCCACACCCATCCTGTATATTCTTTCATACACGTCATAGATGCGCGGGACTTTGTAAACACAACAGAGTGTATATATATATATATACTCTCTCGACTTCGTAAACACAACAGCGTATAGGTTAGAACACGCACGGCTTGCTAAATACATACGTTCTGAAATTGTAATATTAAAATATGATTTGTTTTTGAATTTATTAAAATTAATTCATTATTATTATCATTTTTTATTATTTATTATTTACAAAAAACCTGTATATACTTAACAAAAAAAATCGACACTGTTCAACACTGTTCAATGCGAAATAGAAATAGAAATTGCAGCATGTAATACCTTTCTTCGTATCTAATACACATGAGAGCTCATGGCAGCATGTATTGTGTTGAATTCCTTGATATAGACGCGTAGGTTGATGGTTCGCGCCCGTACTATGGTGAAAATTTTTTCAATTTATTTGCTTTCTATACGAGAGAAAGATACAGACAGAGAAACATGCGATGCGCACAGCTTATAATAGCTTCCTATATCAAAAAGTGTCGTGACAAAACTTTTCGTAAGAATTTTATCCGTCTAGCCTCCTTTCACAACGCGCGATAAGGAACTTCGTTCAAAAAAAGTCAAAAAAGTATGCGGAACTTGCCAGCGACCGATTTGCCCAGAACATACAATTTTTTCATGTCGGACCTGTGCTATGGGCATGGAGTCTGATGAAGATTTATAAACATTATTCTTCTGTAACTTATAATAATATTGACTGTGCAATTTACAAATATAACTTATATTTTTCAAAAGAAATCCATTTTATTTCCTAAAATTTTGTACAAGAGAGAAACTCTCACGCGCGACTAATGATGGGATTTTATGCATAGCGACTAATGCCGGGTTAAAAATGATGCAATCATGTCAGAAGCTTTGATAGCGTCTCAGCAACATTACGTTCTCGATGTAAAAGACGATTTTTAAACAAATCATTTCCTGCTTGGTGGATAGGTAGGCGAAGCCTAATGTTGGAATGGTCACCTAGGTAAACTGATTTAACCTCCTAGACTTTTCAAGGGGACATCTGAAAACCAAAATTCATGTCACTGGAATGGTCACCTAGGTCACCTGATTTAGTCTCCTATATTTTTTGTGGAGATATCTGAAAACCAAAAATCATGTCACTGAGTCAGCATCTAGCCAATTTACGTCAGCGAATGATTCAATAATGTCAACTACAGAAATGTTACATAATGTTCGAAGCCCATTTGAGGCACGATTGTATCGTTGTATGGACACCAATAAAACTTAGTTTGAGCTGCTTATGGAATAATTTAGTATTGTTTTGCTGATTTGTTACCAATTAAAATATTACTATTAGTAAATTGGAATGATCCGTAACTCCCTTCTGATTGTCTTTCCTCTTATGTATTATAAATGTTTGTAGTTCTTTTGGGAAGCAGAATCCAGTAATGCAATAATGTATAGTGTTGCACTTGAAAAACTGTGAGGGTTGACCATAGGGGGCGGGGGTTAAAGTTATAATGCCTAAGGTAAAAGTGGGGTAGACGCCTTAAATTTGGGAAAATAAATTGTCTATTTCAATTTTTTCAATTAAAACAATTCTAGGTTTCTCTCCCATGCACCGGGTAGCGTATCGGCCATGCTTTTGCAACGCGGTAAAGAATAACTGAACCAATGCTCTCTCCACCCACACATATCTTACCACGACTCAGCACAGGTAGGTGTTCAGACGTAGTAACCATTGTAGTATTGATACGCTGTCATTCTCGAGACATTGTTTACCGCTTTCCAGCTCACCATTGAGCGCACGCCGCATATTAGTCCGGGAAAGTAAGGAAGTTAAACATCAAATGTTTCCCATCGCTGATTTTCCATTTTTAAATGAAAATATATCGACCCAGCATCACTCTCTTAGATTGTCTAATAATTTCCGCTGGAGCTTGCGACGCAGCTTGCAAGCACAGCTCGGACTACCTAAAATTCAAGTGATTTATGCTCATATAATTTCTGGATGTGTTCTTACAAAAAAATCGTGGAGATGAAAATTGCAGCAAATCGTATGCTCTTGAAGGTGACGTAAATAGTTTTTCCAGAGAAAATGTTTTCCGATGTTAAATTATCCAAAAATGGAAAAAAATTTCGAAAATCATATTTTTGACTGGTAATTATAAATAAAATATTAATATCGAGGTCAAAACATAGATGAACATAGAGGGCGAACTTCTAAAAATTTACGTTTTTTCAGATTTGCAAAACTCAAAATGGCGGCTGCTCAAATTTTTTTTTATCAATCGCGTTTGAATTTATGAACATCAATGATATCGAGAAGCGGTTGGTTGCAATCGATAGAGTGAAAGTTACATTTATATAAATAACAAAAACAAAATTTTAAAAATTTCTTGTACATAATTTTTTAGAACATTTACCGAAAAAAAAAATTTTCCATCTACTTTTTTCTCATTTTGGCGTTGAAAAATTTGTTAAAAATATCTTTTCACATTATAAATATGTTTGTTTTTGAAAGACCAGTATTTTGAAAAAAACATTTTTCAGATGCGACTTTTACAAGCTGAGATAAACAAATTCAAAGTCTTCTAGATACTGTCATAATGTTAATTGAAAATTTCAAATTTTGATTACTTCGCTAGGTTGTTGAATCCCAACTCAACTTAAACACCATTTTTCATTTTTCTACCGTCAATTGATCCATTTAAAAGAGAACAGTAATCTTAGCTCGCTCGGCCAAACGGTGCGGCGGCAGCTGCTTGGCGTTGTGGTGGGGGGTCAGCGCTCGTTCGCAGTTCAACGAAGCTTAAGCTTTTATTTTGGTTTTCTTTGTAAGAATTGTGTATTTATAGTATGGTTATTATTGATATGATTACATATTGCTAGAAATAAGGTACGATGATATTTATAATTTATATCTATAAATCCATGTATTAAATAAATTATACATAATTCGAAACATAGATACTAAGAATATTTATTTACAAACTTACATCTATTTTCTACAAATTTTCGCTCTTTTTGGTCTCTGAGGAAGTGGCTCTGTACAATTTCTCCTCGTCATTATCATTAGCAAATAAATCCTCATCGATATTATTGCTACTATCAATTGCAAGTTCACAATCAACTAATTGACTCATATCAAAATTTGGCTCATCACTCAGAGATTCATTATCATCCTCGTCATTGTCAAATACCGTACTTACAATTTCGATGTAACAACAGTTTTTGTCTTCGCAATTTTTACATAATATCGTAGAATGTATGCCAACTTTTTTACAACCACACCTGGTAGTAGAGCACCCCGTGGTACAGGAACACGGAATAATTTTCAATAATTCGTCGGGTACAAGTACGTCGTCAGTCATTTCCGGTGCGAGGCCATAATTATCAATGAATTTCCAACCCCAGTCTGTAGGCTTCTTTTTTTAAGCAATTGTTTTATCATTATCCTTATTTCTAGCAATATGTAATCATATTAATAATAACCATACTATAAATGCACAATTTTCACAAAGATAACCAAAATAAAAGTTCAAGCTTCGTTGAACTGCGAACGAGCGCTGACCCCCCACCACAACGCCAAACAGCTGCGCCGCACCGTTTGGCCGAGCGATTACTGTTCTCTTTTGAATGGACCAATTGACGGTAGAAAAATGAAAAATTGTGTTTAAGTTGAGTTGGGATTCAACAACCTAGCGAAGTGATCAAAATTTGAAAATTTCAATTAACATTATGACAGTATCTAGCAATCTTTGAATTTGTTTATCTCAGCTTGTAAAAGTTGCATCTGAAAAATTTTCTTTTCAAAATACTCGTCTTTCAAAAACAAACATATTTATAACGTGAAAAGATATTTTTAACAAATTTTTCAACGCCAAAATGAGAAAAAAGTAGATGTAAAATTTTTTTTTTTTTCGGTAAATGTTCTAAAAAATTTGGTAAAATTTTTTTTTATTTTGTTTATGTTCTTTATATAAATATAACTTTCACTCTATCGATTGCAACCAACAGGTTCTCGATATCATTGATGTTCATAAATTTAAAAGCGATTGAAAAAAAAAATTTGTTTCCAATTTGAGCAGCCGCCATTTTGAATTTTGCAAATTTGAAAAAACGTAAATTTTCAGAAGTTCGCTCCCTATGTTTATCTATGTTTTGACCTCGATATTAATATTTTATTTATAATTACCAGTCAAAAATATGATTTTCGAATTTCTTTGCCATTTTTGGAAAATTTAACATCGGATAAATTTTTTTTTGGAAAAACTATTTACGTCACTTTCAAGAGCATACGATTTGCTGCAATTTTCATCTCCACGATTTTTTTGTAAGAACACATCCAGAAATGATATGAGCATAAATCACTTGAATTTTAGGTAGTCCGAACTGTGCGTGCAAGCTGCGTCGCAAGCTCCAGTGGAAATTATTAGACAATCTAAGAGAGCGATGCTGGGTCGATATATTTTCAATTGAAAATGAAAAATCGGCGATGGGAAACTTTTGATGTTCAACAGATTTTTCGACCTTACTTTCCCGGACTATATACAGAATTTTATTATATGTCAACTGATGTGGGTTTAGAAAATGACTTGCCAACTAGTACAGAGCAACAAAGCAATGTTTTCATGCAACAGGATAATTTTTTTATTGAAACCATAAACACTGTCAAGAATACCAATAAGACAGATTCAGGTGAAGAGCATTCCGCAGCTGTAACAACTATCAGAAAATTTTGAACGCATTAGTAACATAGCATCCAAAAATAAAACGGTTGATATGGTTAATGGCATGAAATAATTCAATAAAACTTTAAACAAAACTATGACACCCACTGATTTATTCAATTTTATCCATGTATCAAAAAATATCTCACTAAAAAAGAATATTTCTGTTCAGCCAACATCAGTGAGCCAAAGAAAAATTAGACGTGGTTTATTATGTCTGTCTAGCTACATTACCTTTCATTTGGGCCCATATTAACTCTATCGCATTTAATTCACAATGGTATGGCGGCAAACGGAGCACTGTTATCCCACGATTCTTGGCTATTTCATCGATAAAAAACTTTTTGGATTGTAGCTTGTGATCTGAAGCAACCTTTAAAAGTTCTTTTTTCAACATATCATCTTCAAATGGTATATCTTTCACGATTAACCAGTTTCTAATATCAGCTTTTCTCCAAGAGGTAGATAGAAGATTTTCTGTTAATCGCGAATGATAAGTGGCATTGTCCATAACAATTACAGCATTATTTGGAGTTAATTCGACCATTTGTGTAAAATACTCTTCAAAAACATCTGCAGTCATTTCTTCATGATAGTATTTGGTTGATGTTGACTGAAACTCCAGTAAACCACCTTCAACAAACCCTTGATTGCATCCAATATGCGTTATTATTAGTCGGCGACCTTTACCGATAGGAGTTTTCAGTCCAGTAGATAAACCTTCTATGAAAGCTTGACGACTGGTTCTAAAACATTTGTCCTGCCATATTTTTTTCACTGAATATCCTTCATTGAGCCATGTCTCATCTAGATAATAGATTTGTCTTCCCTCCTGTCTGTATTTTCGGATATCTCGTAAATACTGTCGTCTCCAACATATTATTTGCTCGTTGTCGATTAGCACTGATTTGCGACTTTACTTCTCCCAAGTAAAATTTAATTTGTGTAATATTTTCCACAAAGTTTTTCGCCCTATGTCAGGCAAATTCTCGTCCTCCTTTACCATTCTTAGAATTATGTCGAGGGATGGGATCTCTTTTTTAAAATATAATTCGTGTACTTTTCGTCTTATTGTATTTTGCATATGTTCATCAAGGTCAAGTGGTTTTCTTCCAGTTGACTTTTTAGGTGGAGATATATTTCCATTTTTCCTCTCACTCAGAAGCCTGTAAATAGTAGATTCACTAACTCCTGTCATATTGGAACATGTCGAAACTATATTTCTAACAGTAGCACTCGGCATTTGATGTACAACAGCATCATGCACATTTAACACTACAGTCTTCGTTTGTAAGCTAAGCACGCTCTTACACTTTACTAGGGTGAAACTTGAAGACATTTTTCACAACACACTTAACACTTATGGAACGTAAGCGACTCTGAGCAAAACAAATTATACAAATTTGGGCGAGACCAAGTTTCACTGTATATACCAGCAAAATTTCTAAGTAGTCATTAGGACAATCCCTAGTAGGACTCTATTGTAATGTTTCTTGGAAATTATCAAGTTGTTTTAACTAACCGAATTTAGATTCATATTACCTTTATATATCAGATCGGGTATAAAATTAAATAGTAAATAAATTCCTTAGATGAACGGTGACGCTTATGGTTTACTACCTGACTAGCATCTGTGACCTTTTCGCGTGCTGTCAGACAATAAGAAACAGACATAGTGGATTTTGCATTTAATGTAGTTATGTGTACTTTAGTGTGGTTTAGTAAACTATTTTTGGCGATAGTATCTTATTGTTATTTTTATTAACGCGAACTGCAAGAGTGCGAAAGAAAGCAAAGTTCCACGCGGTAAACAATGACTCGAGAATGGCTGCGTATCAATAATACAATAGGTACTACGTCTGAACACCTGCCTGTGGTGAGTCGTGGTAAGATATATCTGGGTAGAGAGAGCATTGGTTAAGTCATTCTTTACCGCGTTGCAACAGCATGTACGCGTTACAGCATAGTAAACAATGCCAATACGCTACCGGGTAGGGAAATTTGACGTGCTAGAAGGGAGAGATACCACAACGTGTCATTCATAGGGTGAATATGCTCTGAATCTGATAAGACTTCTTCATCACTTTTGTCATTGTTTGCTTTTTCATTCGACTTTGGAAATAATTGTGCAGCTTGTTGCTTTTTCGTTGTGTTGTTTGGTGGTCTTCTACTAATGTTTTTTTTTTCGTCTTTTTTGAAAATATATTTTGTGATGATGTTAAAACCGTTACTGTTGTTTTTTTTTGTTAAAGGACAACGGCATCACTGATACTGGAGAGTGGTCTGGCATGTAAAGACAGCTTCAGGCAAAACACTTCCAAGTTATTTGGCGGCACACACAATAGGTCCTAGTAGAGATACTCCAAGAGGCACATAAGCCGTATTAAGGGGTGAAATCTTCTCATAGAGTATCAATTACCTTAGGAAGATCAATTTGGAAGGTATACCGCAACTTGGATTAAAGTAAAATTAACGTATAGTCGAAATTCTGAATAAACCAATCACAAAAATCAACCCCAAACCGCACTAATGATTATTTCAATCGATTGCATAAAAGATAATTATCATCTACTATCCACTGAACATGAAAATCTTAGGATAAAAATTATTCACAAGGGAGAAGCACCTATATATTTGCGTTGATAATTATTATGTTGAGTGACTAACAATAATTGATCTATCAGTTGTATGCTAGTTAATTAAAGTTTGTTAACTGTGAGAAAGTTTAGATTGTGATGTAATTTGGGTAGGGTAAGATTTAGGACGGGTTAAAGTTTACTGCCTCAAGGGATTTGGGCGTTTGTAGAATGTGAAGTTCATTCTTTTCCGGTTTTCAACAATTACTTACTGTTAAAATCTGAGTGGAGTGGTTTCGAAGATTTTTGGGGTCGCTAATAATTTGCGTGAGCCCTTTTAATTACTATTGAAAAATTTAGCTGGGGTTTTTAAACAACTAAATCTTGAAAGCAGCTGTCACCGAATACTAATAAGTATCTTACATTTCACTCTCGTTATGATTCACCTTTTCGGGAAAGTGACCAAAAGACATCCTTCACATATCTTTGAATAATTTATTATTCCTAGGCCTACTGATTCTGTACAGATTGCGAGAATTCTAGCCGCGATATACAATTTACACAAGTACGACAAGGAAAATTTAAGAAAAAGTACTTGAAAAGGGGAAGAAGAATGATTGTGCGCAGTCAGCTATTGTCAATACTTATATGTAAAATGTATTCCCAATTTTTGTGGGCAACAATGTTACATACCAATAATTGTTAAATCGAAAGCAATGTATAGATTCCATTTATTGCAGATTGTAATTTATCTAATTTTTTTCTTAAGCCATATTATTTTATTCTCAATTGTATTGATCTCACTTATTTTTCAAAAGTCAATAACATTACCAATCTGGACTTCCCCACTAAATACGGCGTTATTCCGTTTTAAAAATACAATGCAAAATAAGTTATTTTCTCCTTAGAAAGTACCTTCTTAACATTCTAAACTGGCAACGCTGCTTTCATATCAGATTGGTAGCTGGAACTGAACACACACCCAACGCATAATTATTCTTCCCCTTTCTTTCAAGTAGTTTTGGAACTTTAGTTCTTTACGTCAGGTTAGGTTTGAGCGATCGGGGGTCGCGACGCAAAAGATCTGACCGTTACGTTACGTTATGTTACGTTGCTTCGTTATGTGCCTTACTTGCGTGCGTGTGCTCTCTCCTGAGTCTCTCTCTCGTTTACGAAGCAGCGATTCATATGATTCGGCCGAGAATCGAACCCGGGCCACCCGCGTAGAAGGCGAGCATTCTACCACTGAACCACCGATGCTACACTAAAATTCCATGTAAAGCTGGTATTCGCAGTGCTGGTGATCTACTTTGATTTGTTCGGATACATTTGAACTATTATTTCCATAATTTTTTTTGATCAGGTTGTCAGGACAGTAGGTTGTGTTTACTGGTTTTTTAGTTTAACAGGTCGGTAAGTGATTTACTTACCGTTCAGACGTCGAAAAGTAATAAATAATAAAAGTAATAAACAATTTCATCAAAATGCAAAATATATTTTAAACTGATCGAGAAGTATGAGTGTCACTTTTGACATTTCGTTCATTTAGAAGAAATTTAAATTATTTTATTCGGAATTTATTTCAATACGATCGCGCAAAAAATGGTATAAGCATCTCGAACGTTAAAGGTAATTACAACGTTTGCATGTTGATTCCTCTCGTAAAATTGGACAAAACGATATGAGGATTAGGGGGTCTAGCACATTTACTTTTCGAAATACAGGGTGTTGAAATTTTGATTCGATAACTTTAAAATGGATGGATAAATTGATTTGACATTTGGCATCTTGTTTCTAAATGTGAAAGGAAATATTTTGATAGAAATAGTAGTGTTCCACACGAGCCGAACAGCATATTTTTTCTACGACCCACTTAAGAAAGAATCTAGAAAATGAAAATTTCTATAAACTGTAATATAACTTCAAATTAAAAATCTAACAATTCAATTTTATGTTTCCACTAATTTTTTTGTGGTAAACGTACAGTTCTTGAATGTTCAATTTGTATAATGCTACGGTTTCCCTTTTTAAATATACGATGCTGTTATAAGTAGATGCTGCCAGTAGGACTCCCTCATGAAGGGTACCGTACCTTCATCTATAATAATGAATATACTGCTAAATAACGTCTACCTGTTGTCGTTATTAATATAAAGCAGAATAATTATTTAAAAATAACATTAACAATTAAAAAAAACTTCTTCACGGAGAACCAGGATCTACCACGTGAGAGTCTGGTTTGCTTACTACTCGACCACCGAGGAATATGCAAATTGTTTATCTATAACGTCAGATGTATTACATAATTTTATAAAATCTGAGGTCCCCTTAAATACCAATTTCATTCTGTTTTAAGTATTTGTTGTTAATTTGTACGGATTATTTTAAATAATATTTTGGCATTTTCGCAACTCGTGCGCAAAAGTATAACTTCACGCACTTGTATCATGAATAACTATTGTGCCAATCAACTTAATGATAAGATTTTCATTTTTATTTATAATTAATACTACTGTATATTTTTGTTGAATGAAGTTTCATCCAAAGTGAAATAAATTCTCATATTGATATGTGCATTTATTTATTGATTCACAAAATGTTTGCTTAAAAGGAACTAAAGTTCCCACCGTGTGTCCCGCGACACGTACTACCTTTTTTTTCCTTGTATTACTTGTGTGGATCTTATGGACTTTTCGCGATCTGTATATTTTTGTTATCCAGAACATTGGGCTGAAATTATTGTATCTTCTGTATTTTTCTGGTGGTCTATTCATTATTTTTTTTGTTTCATTTTTGATGAAATTAATTTCCCTTATATTTCTTATCTCAACGTTTAGGTAGAGTTCTAGCTATCGTTATAAAGGACAATTGAGTTTAATTTTCCAAAATAATAAAGGGAATGATGAAATTATTCTATTATCATTTAACTGTATAGCCAAGGAATGATTTTGAATAGAGATGTGAATATGTATAAAGGATATTATTCAATTTTATTCATTCAACCATAATTGGTAGAGCACCAT
The DNA here is from genome assembly GCA_910591675.1 of Galerucella calmariensis. Taxonomy (NCBI): domain Eukaryota; kingdom Metazoa; phylum Arthropoda; class Insecta; order Coleoptera; family Chrysomelidae; genus Galerucella; species Galerucella calmariensis. The sequence continues at coordinate 16,243 of CAJUYG010004529.1, forward strand.
AACTTTTCACGATTGAATGACATCGGCGATATATATTACTTTAAAATGACTTGAATCTTGAACGACTGGTAAGAGAAGATGGTTAGGATCCTGAGAATCCACGAAAAAACAGTGGTGTATCCCAAAACTCAAGCTTAGGTTTAATTCTTATTCCAACGATGTCACTGACTTATAGTCCAAGAGCCAGAGCCAAAAAAACTGTTTCAATTTCTAAAG
>CAJUYG010004530.1:0-16454 GCA_910591675.1 Galerucella calmariensis
TTCAGGATAATATTGATGTCAATGTAGGAAATGTTCAAAATGCTCGCCGCAAACATATTGGCAACATACGAATCTGGTATAGAAATGTCTTTTAACGGTACTAAGCTGGGGAGTTTAGCTTTGTATACAATACTTTTGACATACCCTATATGAGCATTTAAAAATGAAAATCGACGTGTCCAAGCCTAATCACCTGTATACGTTTGGCGTCAGTCTGCATGTGAAATTAGATCAGTTTTTGCAATTTTACTAATTATTTTGTTTTTGTGAAGTATGTGGTTAAAGTGCTCTGAACAAAAATAAGTTTAATAATAGAATGAATGAATTGTTAAACTCATGGCGATTACAAGAATTGTGAGATATCTTTGAAGGTAAGGAAATAAATGACAATTATATTCAAGTAGGTAGAAATGACAAGCAAAAGAAATGTACCTCAAAAGTACACATTTCTCAATTAAACCTGTCAGATCTCCAAGAACTCCAAGAACTCCAAACTCCTACTGTGTGAAAAGCATTAATGAGCACACTTGAGGATAGACAAGGCTATCTTGTGGATACCATTGTTGGTTATGTTTTAGATCATGTAGGTATGTTTAATTTTAACAATGTATAGTCTCCATATATTTTCCTAAGTAACCTAATTATTTAGAGAACCGTGTGGAACTTACCCATACTGCTTAATACACCATGAACTTTTAATATATTTCTAAATATTTAGAAACATTTCAAAAGCTCAGTGTATTGAATAGTGCATGTAGGTAACTTCCATAAACAAAAAACAATACCATAAATAATTCGGTTTTTTAGGGAAATATATTTTTTCACTATAAAGCAATATAATGTTTATAAAAATCATGTTTCGGTTATGATAAATATGTTGAGTTTTAGTGAAAATTAATAGTTTTCTTGAAGAAGGAACATTTGTTTCCAACAAAAAAATATAATTTGCTGGGAAGAAACATTTTTCACGAATAAAAAACATATCGTTAACCCAGACAATATACTTTTTTATGGTAAAGAAATATATTTTACCGATACAATACATTTTTTCATGATAGTGAAATGTCATTCTGCCATAAAGTAATTTTTTTATAATAAAACAATATAGTTAGCTTGCAAAAATAAGTATTTGTTATTGGGAAACTACTTTATTTAATTTAAATGCGTTCAAAGATTAATATATAACTATTTTGTCATTATACCTCAATAAATGTTGTTTGAGACAAATATGATACATTTTTACAAGAATAAATTTAATTTTCGATAGATAACTCATTTTGATGAAGACAATGAATATGTTTTTATTCATCAACAATATTATTTTCCGAACTTGAAACAAATCCATTCTTGACGACAAATTGAATATTATTTAGGCCATATGGAAAATCATATTTATTTGACAAAATAATGTTACCTATTATTTATTTAAAATAATAAGGCAAGATAAATTGCAACGGCGACTCAATGTGGAGAGCACCTCAGGTGTGAATTCGGAGACCAAACTAATATCAATTCAGGGAGTAGTCTTACCGGTTCGCGGGTAATCCTACTTTATTTAAGTTATTGAAGTTATATTGAAGAAGAAGGCGATAAAGAAAATGTAATGAAAAAATGTAATCCGGAAATATAATATTCTAAGTTGGTATTTAGATTGAATTAATTAGTTAACTAAATATACATATTTTAAAGACTTCAACTCTATACATGTGAACCTTTTATCTCCTGTATAAGGAAAACTAGAAAAAGAAAAAGAACAAGATAAAAAAAATATCATTGTATGTGTGTATCTGGCGCTTATCACTAGAAGGGAAAACTATAAAAGCAAAAATTAAAAACGAAAAGCATATACGTAAATGCAACTTACCATTCACATATTGAATGTACTTTAGGAAAGATAAATTTTTAAAGAAAAGATAAATTTTTAAAAATTCAACTGAACTGTTTCATGGTTCACAGGAGAAAGAAAGCTTATTCTCACTACTCGCTATTAAATTGTTGAACTATGCGATGAGCAATCGACATACTTTGTATATTCCTCTCCTGTTCACATGCTCCGCTTCGAGTAAGAATTTACATATTAGCAGTGTGTTCTTAATTTCTATCTCTCTATAAGAAAGAAGAATTGAAATATTTGACCAATATCAGTGTATACTGAACCTCACCAACGGAGATTATTCGTCGCACATTAAATGTAAAAATTTTGCCTTTCAGCGATGATCGGTGCTACAAGTTTTCGACGCGAATCACATGTTGATAAGGAAAAAGGACTGGCTACTCGCCGTCCGATAGATATTTAAATATTCCAATGATAGTGGTCAAATATAACGTTACAATAAGATTTTGATTGTCACAAATAAATCTTTTTCTCGGTGCGCTCTCTTCCCTGGTAATTCAAATATCTATTCCAAGGAAACAACTTTTATACAATTCAACAAATTGTTTGTGACACTTCATTTCATTATCTGAGACAGAACGTTTAATAATAATCTCGAGTGAACGTTTTATCCCGTTTGTTATATCTGAGTGCATTCCTTTCCGTGGCTGTTCCAATTCTCTCGGAAAACTTTTATCATTACTCCTGCGCATTCACCATAATTTAATTTAATTTTGAATGAGATTTTACATACAACGATAAACATGTGAATGTAGGTATAGATATGGGATGTAAGTTACTTCAATGATATCTAGAATGTTGTAAATAATAGAAAGGATGCTACAACTCGTACAAAACATTATTAGAAAACAACTTTACATACAGTGACTGATATAAATGATAATTGTAATAGTTCACCTGTTACTTCTCAGTTTTAAAACTATTTTATTTATGGAATTTTTGTGGCTCATTACTCTCAAATTTTCACTAAAGGACCCTGCACCATTTTATAGGTAATCGTGATTCTCGTACGATTTTCAATTTTTTTATATGTTTTAGTCTTAATAATAACTAAGAGATGGTTATGGGTTAAAACTGCGCAGGCCCTCCGGTTTGGCGGTGGTGGCGTCTTGAAGTTGCGTCCTGAGCATAATATTTTGCCTCCTAGCACTATAAATCTCGCAATAATAGCAAATGTCTTGTATGTCGGGGTCTCATGAGGAGGTCTGCCACACTTCGGTGCCATCAGAATCCCAATTTCTCCAGAGGGTGCCTCCGCAATGGTCAGTTTGTTAGGCTGATGTTTTAACAGCAAGCGGAAGCAATGAAACCAAACAAAATCATCAACAATCACGTTAGGTAGGTTAGTTGGATCCATCTAACTCCCAAATTCCTCACTAGTGGGCCACAAAAGACTTTTTAACATTTTCTTGATCCCACGCACCCATCTCTAGTAGTAGATACGTCATTAAAAATCCGGTTGTTCGGATAGATACTGGGATAGATATTTGTGGAAAGAGCCATCACCCGTGACAGACGCGGTAAGTCGGAAATTGTCAGACATTTTCTTGTTGTCTTCTATGTCCTGACGCTGCGTATTTTTCTTTTTTTTTTTCTTTTGACATATATAAGCGGAACGACCTACTTGCATCCTCAGTTGTGTATATTCCATGTAGATCTACTTTCGATTGTCTGATCTTCAATTATCTTATACGTATGGGTATTGTGGAGTCTATAGTATTCGTTTCGACAATCACAAGCAGACATCTGTTAATTGAAACAAAAAGCCACTGAATCATTTTTATTTATTTAACTATCAGTTCAGGTTAGGTACTTGGTGGTGTCCTCTTATATATCACATAAATTGGTAAAACACTAGTGCAGATCATGTATTGTTCGCATCCAGCAATGATTTCGGAAACTGAACTACAACCTTAGAACATAAAGTAGTGAGGAAGGATCCATTTTAGAACTTCCAGTCTGACAATTTCCGACTGACGTCTGTCACTTGTGATGGCTCTTTTGACAAATATCTATCCCAGTATCTATCCGATCTACCGGATTTTTTATGAAGCATCTACTACTAGAAATGAGTGCGTGGGATCAAGAAAATGTTAAAAAGTCTTTTGGGGCCCACTCGTGAGGAGTTTGGGAGTTAGATCCGCTTGCTGTTAAAACATCGGCCTAACAATTTGACCATTGCGGAGGCACCCTCGTCGCATTAGACACTCTAAAATAAAACATTCGCCTTAATCAAATTCTTCTTCCAGTTTTGGGGGTCGATGTTTGAAATTTCAATTTTCGAGTGGACTCCTTCTTTTCTCTAGCTGCCACCTTAGGTTAGGTTAGGTTTGTGGTGAGTGGGTCTATAAGGCCCTCCACTGCGACTCACAAAAGTCTATTGTAGCCTTAGCTGCCACCCTAAAGGCAATATTTATTATATTTTAATTTTTATTGTCTGCTCTGCAGCCGGCATGTTTCCAATTTTTAATATAGGCAAGATTCAACTAATGTGCTTTTATGCCTAGTAAAACAAATAACTATTAATTAGTGCTAAATTCCCCCACCTTAGGAGTAGTGCTCTAGCTTTTCAGGTTACATAATTTAGTGTCACATCAAACCCCAAATCAGTCGTGCTTGGTGTAGCTTTTCTTCCGAACTTTATGTGTAAATTTAACCTAGATTTCATGAAAATTATTATCGAAAATGTCTTGAGGGAAAGCTTTTTTGGCAAGTACCTAATTAATTCGTTTCCTTCATGATTTTTCGCTTTCCAATAGCATACCTACTTTTGTGAAATATAAAGCTCTCCGAATACAACGAACGAGGATGCAAATTTTTCGAATCACCACCACACTAACACTTTACATCATTCTAGATGCTTTTCTTTGACCAAGGTATCTTTTTCAGATGCTGAAACTAGACTGACGCTATGGTGCTTTGTCATCCTATTATAATTATTATTCATTTATTTATTTCATTGAGCAAGCGAATTACATATAAGAAATTGAACATGACTTTTTAAATAGTAGAACTACGTACAAATACAGTATACATGCAGTGTGCAGTCATCTTGTTCGCTTTCCAGTGGAATTTATGGTTATCGAGTGATTTCGAGATCCATTTACTGTTTCGGGAATGTTAAGAGGATGCATTATAGGATGAAATAACATCGCATTGTGTGATTTCGTTTGTATTTTGTCTGTATTAAAAAAGGAAGAGGATAAAAATAATCCAATTATTTTTGTTTTTATGTATATTTATGTGAAGCATTAGCATAGCAAACACCACTAAGTATTTACTTGAGTCAGGTGGTTCTTAAATTGATTCATGGAGCTACTGAAAATCTGTGGATTATTAAGAGAATTCGCTAGTCTCATGAGACTCTAGGTAGGAACGACTGTAAAGCATAAATGTATCGATGGAAAGACACATTAATGCCCGGTTGCCCCAGCTAAAAAACAGTCCGTTGAATCGGCCGATCAACCGTTAATCGTAGCTTTCGTGTTGCACCACCCAAAAGCTGTTCGTTAATCGATTGATTTTACGGATAGAATTAACCGACCGTTTTCGGGCGATAATTGCAAATACGGACCGTTTTTGGTAATAACCTCGCTATTTTTCCAATTACATTTGTTTGATTTCGTGGAGTTTGAACGGATTCGGCAATACTTTCAATATTATTTATAGGTGGTATCACATTGCGATTGAAACATTTCGTAAAATTACACATTACACAAAAGGACGAGATGTGATCCATTAAATTTATTCAACAATCAACAATTTAAAGCAAGATACCGTTTCTGTGAAGAAACAGTAAACCAGCTATGGTAAATTATTGGAGAATATTGCAGAATATTCAATACGTTTCGAAAAAAATAATGGAGTGACTTAGTGAATCAATTATTAATAACGTAAGAGATACTATGCCACAGATTGATTTCAACAAGTGCTCGGTGATCATATTATTAACATACATAAAAGAACAGTGTGTAGAATAGTGCATCGAGTAGGGTACTACATAGCTTTATCAAGTGTAATGCCTAGAACAAATGAAGAAATTGGTGTGGTGAAACAGCAGTTTTAAAGTTTTGCTAGATTTCCTGGTGTTGTCTGAGTAATTGACTGCACCTGCTTCGGCCCGAATTTCATTTCATAATTAATTTAATTATTAGCAAAAAACGTGGCAACAGCGCGCGACGGTCGTATCGGTGAGATAAAGAGGGTGGCGGCGAATATAGACTGACTTGTTTTAGTTTTTTTTTCTTTGATAGTTTTCGCCGGTATACTTGGACTAATCTTTGCTTGGACTATGATTTTTTTGAGTTGTTATTAGAGCGCCGAGACAGCAACATTGGTAGCGGCTGTACGGCAAATTTGTTGAATAAGATGTTTATTTTACTGGAATATAGTATCACATTTAGAAAAGTTCGAGTTTGATTTTAAAAGAAACAAGTGCAAAAATACAGTCCACTGTTGTGTTGTATAATCAACAATCATATTAAAAATAGCACCCATATTAAGATTTTGTTAATAGAAATCGTAAGGGCTGATTTTCCATCAATGTGCAACTGATTAGTGATATGGAATTGAAGATTTCATATATAGTAGCAAGCTATCCGGCTCGCTATCCGGGATCTTTACACGATATTTATAACGATAGTGCTCGGTTTCTTGATAATGAATTTTTCAGCAGTAATTTGATGGGCAATCCCAAAATAATTATCAAAACTCACATATTAGTATCCACCAAAAATGGTATTGACATACTGTCCGGAATTTGGAAACGACGCTTTCCTGTTTTATCTGTGATAATGCAATCATTGGCACATCTGTATTACATAATTCAGCAATAGAAAACGATTTTTGAAATTGATTGGGATCAACATATTGAAAATAAAATTGAAGTTGAACATCAAGATGCTGAATTGGAACGAAATGGGAATGCATCACGAATTCATTCGATTAACACTTTTTTTTGAATTCGAATTAGTAACAAATATATTTTGAGCTGACTTCAATTATATATAATACAAATGTAGTATTACATAAATTAATTACAATTGAAGTAAATTTGCAGCCATACTTATTTTTAAATTCAATTTCTTCTCTTTTTACTTTTCATTTTATATTTTATGTGACATTGACAATACGTATAATGTAGGGTTATAGTTCAAACGCTCACTTCACTTCACATTCAACGGTTGGTTCAAATACCAACTGCAACTTTTTCTGGCGCAATTGGTATTTTGAAAAATCGGAGAATCATCGATTAATCGGTCGATCAACGGTTATTGTATCGACTGTTTTAACGGTCGGTTGGTGCAACCGGGTATAAATGTTCTAACCTACCTAGTTTATGAAGCGGCACTGACAGACAAATGTTATTAAAAAGCTGCGGATAGTTACAAATACCATTATTTGATATAGCAATAAAAGATATATTTGTTTCCTGCGGCTCTCGAAAGAAGAGATACGTTTGGGTTGGGCTCAACAGCCCAGGCACTTGAGCTGAGTCTTTGTACCATAATCCATTATATTTACCTGATTCCATTCCAGAAGCTTCGTGTATTCTATATAGGCCACCAGTTTATCTGGAGAAATCTTCAGTAGTTGTGAGAGTCGCGTTATTTCTACTCCAAAGTGCTTCCGTCTGAGTCCTTGTAAGTTCTCACAGAAGCAAATATGTGAGTAGTTGTTTCATTGTAGAGTTCACATTTTCTTCACATAGGCTCACTAACTTTGCCCATCCTGTGCAGATGCTTCCTCAGGGTACAGTGTCCAGTCACCAGGTCGGTAACTGTCTTCAAATTTCTTTTACCCAGTTTCAACAGCCTGGACGAGAGTTCCTTGTCTAACTTATTCAGCAAACTCTTAGTATAGAGGTGTCCTTGTATCAGCCTCCATTTGAAGTGGTGTTCCTTAACTAGCCGGTTCCCGACTTCACCTCTTATGTAATCCTTTGTGATACCACAAAACGGTTCCGGACCTGTGGAGGCTCTTTTAGACCCTTCTTTAGCTAGCTGGTCTGCCATTTTATTCCCTGCGATCCCTTCAAGTGCCGGCACCCATATCAGAGACACAAGCTTAAATGCAATACAGTGAAAAATATTTTGAGCTTTTTCAATCTTCTTTATGTGGGTTAAGTAGTGAGGAGACTAAACAAATGAGCACAAATCCAGATGAGAATTCACGTTGGTAAATTCTGTTCTTTTCATAAAACCCAACATTTTTGAATGGCATTTATGTTGTGACAATGGAAACGGAAAGAGTTATCGATGGTAATTCCAAAATCCCTAATCTGATTGACAGTATTGGGGAGCTACAGACCATTAATGATGTGATAATTAAATGTTTTTCTAAATGTGGAATAAAAGTTAATTACATGACATTTACACAGCAGAGCAAAAAAGCATATGTGGCTTATGAGCAGTGTCGGAGGACAGTGGGACGCACATGGGGTCTGTCACCCCGTGTGGTCACCTGGATCTACACTGCAATAATAAGACCCATGTTAACGTATGGAGCAACAGCATGGGGACCGAAGGTTCTACAAGCAATGGCCATCTAAAAATTATATCAAATACAGCGAATGGCTTGCTTAAACATAACAGGAGCCATGAGAACAGCACCAACCGCAGCAATGGAACTAATTACTGGTCTGACCCCTCTAGACCTGCACGTCAAGGAGGTTGCGTTAATGGCCATGGTACGATTGCGCACGGCTGGTGTAAACCCCGAAATAGGAGTGGGCCAATTGAGGTTGAGCCTATGGAAGAAAGCGCTCACTGCGCTACCTCTGCTGCAGGCAGCCAACGATGCAATTGAACCCAGGTTTTTGTTTAACAGACCCTACAAAATTCAAATAAAACAGAACACAGAGCCAAATGCTGCAACTGCAATACGCATATATACTGATGGTTCAAAAATGAAAGAAGGCTCAGGATGTGGAGTTTACTCGAGAGCACTAAGCCTAAAGATAAAGTGGGGAATGGGAAACTATACCATCGTGGTTCAAACAGAACTGGCTGGTATCTCAATTGCCACAAAAGAACTAACCAGAAGAGGAATTTCTGGAAAAAACATAATAATCTGCACTGATAGTAGACAAGCCCTATTAGCCATGAACAGACAACGTGTTATATCGAGATTAGTTCTAGAGTGCCACCAAGATTTAGCTGACGCCTGGGCAGATAACAATATCATCCTGAGGTGGGTTAAGGGGCACACGACTTCGACAATTGCGGAACTAGCCAAACGTTACACCCATGCTCAATCCCTTAAGAGATGGGATGGAATCAAAGGATGCAGTCTTGCCAGGATCACCCTGGGCGACCCTGGGAAGCTGGCACCGAAGAAATATTTTTGACCAGGAAAAACCTACGTTTAACAGTAGGATTTCTGACTGGTCAGACTGTCAACTGAGGAAACACCTCCATACTATGGGGCTAGTGGACACATCTCTATGCAGGATGTGTGAACAGGAAGATGAAACTGTCAGGCATGTCTTATGCGAGTGTCCGGAGTTATCGTCAATAAGAGAGTGTGTTCGATGAGTATTGGCCTACACCTGTCGATATAAAGGAGATTTCTCCCAGTGACCTGTCCACCTTCCTGAGAAGGACATGATGGACAATGACCTAGGAGGCAACTCCTCGGGAGGATGTACAATGGGTCACATGTGGCCTAAGTGCTGTGAGCCTACACACTCACCCTCCCTACTCTACAGATACAGATGATATTTACTGGTGTTTAGATCCATGCTTTCATACGAGCATCAATTGAACAGGTTAGTTAGTTCTACTTGCCGCAATTAGGCATCTACACAATTGGTAATAATTTTAAAGTCTTCTGTGAATAGAAGGGCGCTGTTCTGATGGAGACAGTTGATGATATAGTTGATTAAGAGATTAAAAAGTAATGGAAACGCGCGTGAAATAGTTTACAGTGTTCATGTTGGTGTAGTGGTAGTGTCAACAGTATTTAGTGTGAAAGCATGGAAATGAAAAATAAAAATTGCCACTCACGTGGTAGGTATTAGGTTGGCGACATGAATTTATGTCAGTTTTACAAATTAATTGAATTATCTTCATCGAAAAAAATGGATGTCTAGATGAAAAAGTTTGACTGGAGGTGAGTTGTCATCGCATAAATCAGCGCTGTAAATATATATAGCGGATGCGATTATTTTTCCGGTTCTTTGTGAAATTAATTTATTGGACCTAATAAAAACATCAATAATGAAAATGGCGGGATTGGCTCAATTTGCAGCTTTTCCTTTAGTAGTGAGTAGTCAATTTAATGGTTTCCTTTTATATTAACATGATATAGTTTTCCATTCAATACGATACGGTGAAAATGGGTGTGATTGTCATTGCAACACAGTAGCGTATCAAAAAAAAATATACTGAAACAACTGCAGCTTTTGTGAATGATCCCGTTTTGATCAATTTGATATATTAACTGAAGTTCATCAATTGGTATGTTTAGAGTTCATATAATAGTCTTTTTGGTGGGCGTCATCGATTGTTAATGTCCTTCACATAACCTTGGAAGAAATGGAAAAAAGGTAGGTCTGTGATTAATCCTAATCAAAATATCACAATAATGAACCGTTTAAATGTATTACAAACGTTAACCCTAATCTTTGACTCCAAAAATTTGATTAGTCAATGTATAGAATATGTGCAAGTGCGACCTTTCAGTCGGGAGAAATTACACCATCCAAAATAAGATTTGATATTGGCAATGTATCTTACGTATTTTTCTACTATCCCACTGACAATTCTCGTCAGGTCTGTACTTTGTTGTTCACGGTCAATTATTATTTATGAAAAGTAAATATTTATCTTATTGTTATATTTATTCAAATTATACAAAGATATGTTTAGATACACGGAAAAACATAAGCATTTTTAAAGTTCTCCAGTATTTTCTGTTAGAAAAAGAAGCTGGTAATTGTTAATTCCATAGCCTTTTCGAATTTGGCTGAATACGATCCTGATGATTCCGTTTATTAAATTCAAGGTTAGCTATTTATGTCAAAATAGCAAGAGAAATAAAGAGACATACCCAAATCCCGGATATTCGTCACAAACGATGACGCACACCAAGAAGGCTATTGAATGAACCATACTATATTGATATTTAATTTTTAGAATGAATCATTTATTGTAAAAAAATCATAATGTAACAGATTGTAGCCGAACAAGTTCATAAATCAATCATTCATAGAGAATAGAGAATTTGACTGAAATTTTAGTTGGCAAAAATGAGCTATGATTCATAGGAATTGCATGGAGACAGCTGGAAGAATTTTTCTGTTAGAGTCTGAATTTACTTTCGAAAACTGATTCATACCCCTTGGGTTTGCAAAAAAAACTTTCTTTTCCACCCTGGTTTAGGATAAGTCCTACCCAGTTTTTTTGGTCGAGTATTAAGTTTAAATTATCCTTTATTGGATATGCAAAATTGAATCCACCCTGTTTTAGGATTAAGTCTTCTCCAGGGTTTGTTTTGAATTTAATAACAAGTGAAGTTGAAGATCGCGGTAGGGACAGCTGTGGCTATGCACATAAAGGAAGGCCATTTGGTAAATTTCTACAATGTATCGCAGTCCCGAACTTTGCAGAAATTAAGATGCAGGGAAAATACCACAGAAAACCTGAATCCATTGTGATGCCTTTTGGTCAATATAATAAGTTAACAAATATTTTAATAAAAGACATAAATTCCCCTGAAGCTAATTTCAATAAATCATAAGAACGTTGAATCGTTACATAAATAGAAGTAGGAAGGTCGCACGTATGAAGTCAAGTTCAGAGCGTGAAATAAACATAAATAGTATTATTTATATTTACTTATGACGAACTTGACTTGTCGTATAAATATGCAAACGATAGTGTTTTAAGAATTAATTAAAATTAGTGTTAATGCTAATGTGAATGTTAGAATATGAATAGCACAATTCATAAGTAATAAGTAGTATAATGTATAGTAGTAAGTTTAAGTAATAAATAGAACGTATCCCAGTGCTACAGATAGTTGTTTTATTCCTGTAAGATGGCCCTCCAAGTGACCAGCAACATCATCAGTTGAGAGGCCGATCCACGTCGAATACCACCCCGTAAAAACCACATTACACCATTATCCCGGTGGGGAAGATAGTAGGAAAAAAGTACACATACAATTTTTTTCATTGCGGGTTGTTTTCATAAAAAAAAGTCTCAGATACGTGAAAAAATTTGAGACCGCTTAATCAATTAGAGTTTTGACGAACAGTGACCTAACTGTTGCGCGTTGCAAACAATAAAATTGATCTGAGAAGCAGGCAACTGTCAAATTTAGCGTAACACTCAATAGAGTTCTTTTCACGATCCAAGAAACTGACTTGACTTGACTTAGGCTTGAGCTGCACTATACCTAATAAAAAATAAACAGTTATAATTAGATTGACCCAAAAGTCTTATAGAGTTTTCAGGTACCTAGTACCTAGTCTATTTTTCGTCATCATAATAAATACAACCCTATCCCGGCTGCATTTAGGCAAAACGTACCACATATAAACCATTGCTCTAAAATCTGCCGTGCTGATTGGTCCGCGACTAAACGCGGTACGTTTTGTCTAGATAGGGTCGAAAGCAGGTACGGATTGTCCTCGTATTAGAAATATTAGAATCTATTTACGCATTTCATGCCTGTCATTGTGTGAGCTGATTAGCGCAGTTGGCAGGGTATTGGGCTTGTAACTCAGAGGTCGTAGGTTCGAAACCGGGTTGGTGCTTGGTTTTTTTGTTTTTTTTCTTATTTCATTTTATTATATTTATTTTCTTTATTTTATTTCTTATTTACTGATATTTCTATACATAGTTACACTTTGATCAACCGGGTTGGTCCTTGGTTTTTTTGTTTTTTTTTAAGTTTTTTATTTCTTATTTAGGTACTGATATTTCTATATATAGTTACACTTTAATCAACCGGGTTGGTCCTTGGTTTTTTTGTTTTTTTTAGGTTTTTTATTCCTTATTTACTGATATTTCTATACATAGTTACACTGCGATCAACCCGGTTGGTCCTTGGTTTTCTTGTTTTTTTCAAGTTTTTTATTTCTTATTTACTGATATTTCTATACATAGTTACACTTTGATCAACCGGGTTGGTCCTTGGTTTTTTGTTTTTTTTAAGTTTTTTATTTCTGATATTTACATATTTATTTCAATATTGGGTTAGGTGCTGTGCGGGCAATCCGTACCTGCTTTCGACCCTATCTAGACAAAACGTACCGCGTTTAGTCGTGGACCAATCAGCACGGCAGATTTTAGAGCAATGGTTAATATGTGGTACGTTTTGCCTAAATGCATCCCGGCTAATACTTTTATGACTTCATTGCATGTCATTATACCATCTCGGGTCAGGTCAGTTTCTCAGATCGTGAAAAGAACTATACACGTACAATGTCCACCAAATATGATGTAGGATTATGTTTACAGTGTATTTAGATTTTTTGTAAATATTTTGTAAATAACTATAACGTCGAGCGTTACTCATATGAACAGTATTTTGAGGAACATTGTAAATATAATAAAAACTTGAGAGGTGTCAAGGGACACCCGGATGGAACGAAGTTCCTTTCGATTAATTAGTGAAGGAATTATACATATACATACACACACCGAAACATTTATATATATATACAAATATAATGTACTCTGTCTGTCTATTCTTTCATACACGTCATAGATGCGCGGGACTTTGTAAACACAACAACAGAGTGTATATATAATATATATACTCTCTCGACTTCGTAAACACAACAGCGTATAGGTTAGAACACGCACGGCTCGCTAAATACATACGTTCTGAAATTGTGATATTAAAATATGATTTGTTTTTGAATTTATTAAAATTATGACGCGTACACTTGCTAAACACACAAAATGTGGAGATTATAATGCGTATGACTTGGTTAGCACAATAATAAAGAGAGGTTATAGTGCGTACTTGCTAAAAATACAAAAGCATTTATTATTATTATCTGTATATAATCGAACATTGCAGCATGTAATACCTTTCTTCGCATCTAATACACATGAGAGCTCATGGCAGCATGTGTTGAATGCCTTGATATATACGCGTAGGTTGATGGTTCGCGCCCGGACAATGGTGAAAATTTTATCAATTTATTTGCTTTCTATAAGAGAGAAAGATGCAGACAGAGAAACACGCGACGCCGCACAGCTTACAATAGCTTCCTATATCAAAAAGTGTCGTGACAACTTTTGGTAAGAATTTTATCCGTCTAGCCTCCTTTCACAACGCGCGATAAGGAACTTCGTTCCAATAATAATATTTTACTAGCTTGACACTAAAAAGTCGTTGAAGGATTAGCTCACAAATGAACGCGTCCAAAGTTTAGTAACTTCACTGGATATTCAGTTGAATGAAAACGGATTTTCAAATAACTCCCTCTGAGTTTCTGCGAGGCCGTAGGCAGATTATTTTAAACTGGGACTGGAAGCAAAACAGCGAAGTGATCTCTTTGAATTCTACGTTGTGAAGCAGTGTTAAAATCACTATACAAAGAACTTTCCTTTCCACTATTTCAATTTCAAAATAAATATCGAATTATTGAATAAAACTGTGTTAATGTGTAAATTTGCAATAGATATTAGTGGAATGAAATACAGGGTGATTCATTAAGAATGTTCAATCTCTGAACTGTAGATTCTAGACCTCATAATATGATGATTCTGCTTAACATGCATTATGCAAATATTGATAGTTTACGAGATACGGGGTGTTCAAAGTTTAAATTTAAATTTTGATTCTCGCAATAATTTTTTATGTTTCCACAATTTTTCTTTGAAAATTGGCAATTTCACGTTTTTTGGCATGAGGAATCATAATTTGCACTCTAATTTAACATTGCTAATAGAGGGCGCTAGTTACACTTGTTTGAGTTAATTCAATCAAAGTAAACTTTTTTTGGGCTAAGCTTACAACTAAAATAATAAAAAAATATTAAAAAGCGTTAAATTCTTCTTTGATTCGTGTAACTTAATCGGTTATCGAGTTATTTGTTTCTAAAAAGTTCAATAAATTTTAATTTTTCCATAAAAAATCTTATTATTCCTTAAATATGTAACATTAAAAAATTTGTGAACAAAAATTAAAAACTTCAAAGCAAATTCACTTCAATACACTTTATGATCCGCTTTCGTAATATCAAAATCATATTCGTGAATTAAGCCGTGGTTTAATTTTTCGTTTTCTTTTCAAGTAGGCTTGTGTCGCTATTAGACAGTTTGTGTAGAGTTTAATTTTCCGTTTTTTTTTTAAATAGGCTTATGTCGTTTTTAGACAGTTTGTGTAGAAGCAAAAATTGGATAGTAATGAGAATAAGTTATACATTAGTATAGCATTTATTAACAATTTAGTAATTAACAAGTGTAATAGTTATTTATCAAATAATGCCTAGGCATAACGATTTTTCCAATAATGAGATACGCGATATGATTTGTGTGTTTGCTCAAATTATAGTGGTCCAGCTGCGGCTAGAAGATATTCCCAAATCGAAGGCAACCCAATTACAAACTGTACCGAAATCTTTACAACCGCTTAGGTGAAACGGGGTCTTTACGCTCTAAAACTGAGCACGGTGCTACAAAAAAATCACTCCCTATGAAGAAGATGAAATTTTGATTTGTGTTACGGAGCATCCAGATATCAGTACCTATACTCGCCGATTAAGTCTGCAAACAGGTATAAGCCAATCATCTATTTTTAGAATACTGGAGAGGGAAAAATTGCATCCATATCATCACACTCCTGTTCAGAATTTATTACCTCAAGATTTACCTAAGCGTCTACAATTTGAACATTTTTTGCAAGATAAACAAAATGTCAAACCAGAATTTCTGGATACAATTCCTTTTACTGATGGGGCAACATTTACCAGACGAGGAATATTTAATTATAAGAATAATCAATCGTGGGATTCTGAAAATCCACATGCTATGAGGATTCTCAGCACGAGTTTAAGGTTAACATTTGGTGTGGTGTAGTATGTGGGTATTTAATAGGTCATTTTGAACTGCCAACCAATTTAAATGGACCTCTTTATTTAGATTTTCTTCAAGAACATTTACTAGAGGATATACCTTTCGCTTCAAGACAAAATATGTGGTTTTTGCACGACGGAACACCACCACATTATTCTTCACAAGTTCGTCAATACTTGAACGAACAGTTTCCGCATCGATGGATTGGTCGTGGAAGTGAATTTGCTTGGCCACCAAGAGGCCCTGATTTCAATCCTTTGGATTTTACAATTTGGTCGCGAATGAAGGCATTAGTTTACAAAGGAAAAATGATTTCTCTTCCACAACTGCGACGGAAAATAGAAGAAGCCGCGGATGTAATTAAAAACAAGGTAGAACGTGTCGCGGGACACACGGTAGGAACTTTAGTTCCTTTTAAGCAAAAATTCTGTAATACATTTGACGTTATAGATAAACAATTTGATTATGCCTCGGTGGCCGAGTAGTAAGCAAACCAGACTCCTACGCGGTAGACCCGGGTT
>CAJUYG010004530.1:16554-26913 GCA_910591675.1 Galerucella calmariensis
AACCAACACACTTTCATTCAAATTTTGAAATTTTGTATATAGAGCTCTTGAGATAAATGAAAATAAATATTCACATAATCTTCTCAACGACCAATGAGATAACAACAATTCTCCCTTATTAATCCTTTGTAAACCTTGTAAACTTGTTGAATACTTTAGTTAATCCCATATTTAGATACTTTTGCCTTTCTTATTCCCATGTAAATTGATTATAATATTATTGTCAATATCCGTAGAGTTCAGTATTAAGGTACTGTATAAATTGAAAATTTTTCTTTATACCTCCACTTGTTTGAGAAAGCTACTGTGTTAGAGAAGCGCGTCACAACTTCGAGTTTAATATAATGTAGATTTTAACAAATCAAATTAAATTAAATCACCAAAAAGTATCTTGAAAAGCTTCAAATGATTCCCAAATATGTTTAATTCTAACTATACATGTCATAAATATATTTTTAATATTCCAATTTTGTGTTAACCTACGAAATGTGAAAACGTTACGCTACTGAGTCGAAGTCAAATGTCAATTTTACAATATGGCGCTGGTTTCGAAAACAAGTTTGCGCATACGACTGCAACTAAAATTACAGAACCTAGTACTCGTAGGTACATGCTTCCTGAATAGATTAAGCAGGCACTTTGCCATATTAAAAAGAAAACCTACCTTTTAAGGTCTTAGGCAGTGTCAATTCGTTAAGAAGTTTTTTCCTATTTTTAATGTGAATAGCTTCCCAAGATGCGTTTACACTGGATATAGTCTTGATCAGCAGTCATTTTAAGGACTTACTCCATTTATTTTAATGGGATAACATCGCTTACCCTCTTTTTTTTTAAAGCTAATTCTATTCGCACACGTTTTGCTTTATTTATTTTCCAGTTTGTTATGATATTCTCATCACAAAGCTGTAAGAAGCTTTTCCATAATAGTTTTATTATGTAGAAACTCGAGTGGATTATGGTTTGTAAAAACATGAAAACTTCAGTCAATTGTAACTTGAAATTATGGCTGTTGTTGCTGAATTATATATGCCGAATCGTTGGGGCGTATTCCACTTTATTCATAGGAAGCATAGATTAGCGCGATATATGAAATTTGGGACTATCTTTTCGAAAGAAACTCCTTAATTATTACTAGACTGACAGGGAAGAATCCATAACTTCAATAAATATATTTGATAAGCAAGGATATTCAGTGTTATGAAGAGTAAATCAAATAAAAATGTTATGAAAAGTAGTGGAAAATGAGCATCATTTCAATATAAATGCCTACTAAACTTGATTAAATCCTGAATAAGCTCTGCGAAAATTAGTATACCTACAGTGTGACCCATTTTTAATGGAAACACCCCCCTAAAATTTGAAGTTGTAAACAGATTTTAATATTTTTTTTTTGAAATTCAAGTACTAAAAGGTCTACCTTGGGACAAAATTTGAAATGTTTATTCCAATTTTCAGGGCATACTACGGTATTTTTTCTTAGTCGAAAATCGAGATTTTTTATTAGCGATTTTTTTATTGAAAAAATCACTACGCCACTGGATTCAGAGTACCTCTAAACAGATGTGACCAACGTTTCATGGAAAAATATTCATTGATAACAAAGTTATGACAACTCAAAAATTCGAAAACTCACGCAGCTAACAGTCACAAAAAACACCCTATATTAACAGATATAGCCAAGAGAATATTTTTTTATGATTTCAACAATAAAGTGCCGCCAGATAAGAAAAAAAAAACAAATGGCGTAAATTATTTCAATGAAAATAACGGAATTACATTCACACAATTCAACTAATAATGAAGGAAAAAATTTTAATTAACGTAACTATGAAAAGTAATTATTGAAATGTTACAATTCAGTGCAACAATTGATTCAAACTCATATTCTAGGTGCGTCTACTAATCCACCACGTATTTCGTTCATTTCCATCTCTTGAGCGGTTTTTGTAAACCTTTTGTGTGAGAAGTCCCCAGAGAAAAAAGTCCAAAACTGTGAGGTCTGGAGAGCTGGGTGGCCACTCTATAAACGGACTACCACGGCCTATCCATCGGCTTGGAACATATTCGTTAAGCTATTGCCTCACAGCTCTGGCAAAATGAACTGAACACCCATCTAACTGGACAATTAAATTTGATCGTTCATTGATTGGAAGCTCGTGAATAGCATCCCAAAACTATGTGTTTAAAAATTCTAGAAACCTCTGCGCATTAATGTTTTCCTCAAAAAAGAAAGGACCAATAATACGTTCGTTCAATATCTCACACCAGACGTTGCTTTTTTGGGAATACTGGCTTTTACAGTTTATTACCCAGTTAGGATTATTGGCTGCCCAATAGCGACAATTCTGTGATGACACTACTCCATTTGTAGTGAAAGTGACTTCGCCGGTATATAAAATATTTTGTAGGAAATTTATATTGTTTAAATATATCCCTTGGGCCCATAAACAATATTCCAGACGTCTTGCTTCGTCGCCTTCTTGCAGTGTATGTAAAAATTTTGGCTTGAAAGGTTTAATATTCTTCGCCTTGAGACATCTCCGAATAGTTTCTCGTGGAATATTCAAATCTAAGGTGGCATTCCTTATACTGGCATCAGGATTATTTCCGAAATAATCTAAAATGATTTGATCATTCCTGTCATTCCTGTTTCGTCTTTGTACAGGATTACTTTTTAACATCATTTTTGATACTGCACCAGTTTCATTGAATATTTTATTTATTTTATTCCCAGTAAGTGGAGAGAAGTACGAGTGGTATTTATACCCAAACCAGGTAGGATGGACTACACCTTACCAAAAGCATTCCGACCAATTAGTCTCACATCGTTCTTTTTAAAAACAATGGAGAGGTTATGCGAGCGGTATGTAGGAGATGAAGTGCTAGTTCACAACCCACTTCATCCAAATCAGCATGCATATACTCCGGGAAGGTCCACTCATTCGGCCCTTCACCAAGTGGTTGGCAGAATCGAAAGATCACTGGACAACAAAGAATCCACCCTGGGTATATTCATAGATATCGAGGAAGCGTTTGATGAAACAACCTTTCCAACAATTACCCAACAACTCAACTCCAGGAATGTACCTCTGGTAGTAGGAGAATGGATACTCAAGATGCTCTCTAGTAGAGCAATAAGTATCAATGTAGAAGACATCACAGTAAGAGGACTGGTCATGAGGGGATGTCCACAAGGAGAAGTCTTATCACCCCTTCTGTGGAACATAGTCCTAGACACCCTGATTAATCACCTCAACAACAATGGATTCTACACAATTGCATACGCAGATGACATAGTTATCTTGCAGACTGGCAAATTTGTGAACACACTGTGCGATAGAGCGCAGGATGGGCTTAAATTAATTGAAAAATGGTGTAAGGAGCACACACTGTCGATCAATCCCAGAAATACTGAAATGGTCCTTTTCACCAGGAAAAGAAGTTTATCGGATTTGAAACCTCCTGAAATCTTGGTATTACCCTCGACAGGAAACTAACATGGAACTCTCATCTACACAGCAGAGCAAAAAGAGCATATGTGGCATATGAGCAGTGTCGGAGGACAGTGGGACGCACATGGGGTCTGCCACCCCGTGTGGTCACCTGGATCTACACTGCAATAATAAGACCCATGTTAACGTATGCAGCAATTGCATGGGGACCGAAGGTTCTACAAGCAGCGGCCATCCAAAAATTATATCAAATACAGCGAATGGCTTGTTTGAACATCGCAGGAGCCATGAGAACAACACCAACCGCAGCAATGGAACTAATTACTGGTCTGACCCCTCTGGACCTACACGTCGAGGAGGTTGCGTTAATGGCCATGGTACGATTGCGCACGGCTGGTGTAAACCCCGAAGTAGGAATGGGCCAATTGAGGTTGAGCCTATGGAGGGAAGCGCTCATTGCGCTACCTCTGCTGCATGCAGCCAACGATGCAATTGAACCCAGGTTTTTGTTTAACAAACCCTACAAAATTCAAATAAAACAGAACACAGAGCCAGATGCTGCAAATGCAATACGCATATATACAAATGGTTCAAAAATGAAAGAAGGCTCAGGCTGTGGAGTTTACTCGAGAGCACTGAGCCTCAAGATTAAGTGGGGAATGGGAAACAATACCAGCGTGGTTCAAACAGAACTTAATTGCCACAAAAGAACTCACCAGAAAAGGAATTTCTGGCAAAAACATAACAATTTGCACTGATAGTAGACAAGCCCTATTAGCCTTGAACAGACAACGTGTTATATCGAGGCTAGTACTAGAGTGCCACCAAGACTTAGCTGACGTTTCGGCAGATAACAACATTATCCTGAGGTGGGTTAAAGGGCACGACAGGAGTAAAGGAAATCGCACTGCTGATTCTTTAGCCAGGGAAGCCGCTGGACTAAAAATTCTAGGATCCAGTGACACCTACGGCCTAACGACTTCGACAATTGCGGAACTAGCCAAACGTTACACCTATGCTCAATCCCTCAAGAGATGGGATGGAATCAAAGGATGCAGTTTTGCCAGGATCACCCTGGGTGACCCTCGGAAGCTGGCGCCGAAGAAATATTTGGCGATGACCAGGAAAAACCTACGTTTAACAGTAGGATTTCTGACTGGTCACTGTCAACTAAGTAAACACCTCCATACTATGGGGCTAGTGGACACACCTCTATGCAGGATGTGTTAACAGGAAGCTGAAACTGTCAGGCATGTCTTATGCGAGTGTCCGGAGTTATCGTCAATTAGAGAGTGTGTGTTCAGTGAGTCTTGGCCTACACCTGCCGATATAAAGGAGATGTCCCCCAGTGACCTGTCCACCTTCCTGAGAAGGACAGGATGGACAATGACCTAGGAGGACAACTCCTCGGGAGGATGTACAATGGGCCACATGTGGCCTAAGTGCCGTGAGCCTACACACTCACCCTCTCTACTCTACAGATACAGATTACCGTACCGCAGCTAATACGAGGACGATCTGGATGTCTCTCATTAAACACAATTTCAATTTTCTCTCTTACGCTCAATCTTGCAGCCATGACACAAAATAATTCGAAGAATTGTAAGGTGAATATTGTTGACAATAGTACATTTAAATCTTTCACAAGTGTCAGACTGTAATATCATTTCCATGGCAACTAAGATTTAAACTGAAAAATCAATTAGGTCTTAGTTTTAGTTAATTTGCGTGAAAACTTGAATGTAATTCCGATTAATTTCTTTAAAAAAATATACGCTATTTGTTTTTTTTTCTCATCTGGCGGCACTTTATTGTTGAAATCATAAAAAATATTCTCATGGCTATATCTGTTGATATAGGGTGTTTTTTATGACTGTTAGCTGTGTGAGTTTTCGAATTTTTGAGCTGTCATAACTTTGTTATCAATGAATATTTTTACATGAAATTTTGGTCACACCTGTTTAAAGGTACTCTGAATCCAGTGGCGTAGTGATTTTTTCAATGAAAAAATCGCTTATAAAAAATCTCGATTTTCGACTAAGAAAAAATATCGTAGTATGCCCTGAAAATTGGAATAAACATTTCAAATTTTGTCCCAAGGTAGACCTTTTAGTACTTGACAAAAAAAATTATTAGAATCTGTTTACAACTTCAAATTTTAGGGGAGTGTTTCCATTAAAAATGGGTTACACTGTATAACCGCACAAATTATATTATTGTCGGAGTCTGAGTGTTTCGATTATACTGAACAAAAATGTGTCTGGGAATTTAATTTCTTGGCTTAATTTATTTCTTATTCCTCTCCATATAATTTTGAGGTTATCACATCACTTTCCAACTTGAATTACAAATTATAAAACATTTAAGCAGCTGTTGACCAATCCATGTTAATTCTATTTTATTTTGTTAACTTTTTGGGAAATGTTGATGTACTTACAATATTTATTTCCTCGACAGGATCATTTTAACACACTCTGAAAAAGGATTGTTTGGTTGAAGTAAACGTATTTGTCTGAAAATGATTTGTTTAGAATTTACAATTTGTAATAAATGCAAAAGAATTGAGTGTTCAATTAAAAAATTCAAATTGTTTGAATTGAAATTATAAATTGTTTGCAATAACTATTTGGATAGCCTCTGACTGGAGAGCCCTCTCTACGGAAGAGGCGGATATACTTAAGCCTATCCATGGCTACTACGATTGTTAGTCAACAATCTCATCCAGCAAGAAAAAACACTCTGACTGATAGATATCGCGAGATTTACGAAACAGGTAGATATGACCCTCCATTCTACGAAACAGTGCGGAAACACATGAGCAATCTACAATAACAATTTCCCAAATTTTATAACGCGAACGATCAAATCCCACCCCCTTGGCTAGGACAAACCCCATCCATAAATACAAACCTCACAACGTTAAATAAAGCAGAGACTCCACACACATTGATTAAAAAGTCCTTCCAGCAGGAGCTTAACAGATATAAAAACTGCCATGTAATTCACACTGATGCCTCCAAATCAGATGATGGAGTGGGAGCTGCATTTAAAACCCCAAGCATCTCTAGCCAATTCAAACTGCCAACAATGAGCACAATACACACCGCTGAATTATTCTCAATACTCCAAGCAATAGTTCATGTCAAAAATATCAGCCAGTCAAACAAATTAGTAATAACTGATTCACTAAGCTCAATCCAGTCGATTCAACAACTTTACACTAAACATCCAATAGTCAATCTTATCAAAACAGAACTAGATAATATAAAAAAACAAAATCTAAAAATTGAGTTTATGTGGGTCCCATCCCATGTAGGTATTCGTGGCAATGAAGAGGCAGATCTTCTAGCGCGGCAAGCTTCCACAAGTGAAAGATCGGTGAATGTGTCAAATGTTGTGCCAAGCGATTTTAAATGCTACATAAAACAAAAAGTGTTCAGTGCGTGGCAAAATGAGTGGGAAATGTCCAACTCCAAGCTCCGCGAGATTAAATGCGACGTGAAACCGTGGCGACAAAAAACTGGACTCAGAGAGGACCAGGTGAAAATCGATCGACTCCGATTAGGTCACACCAACTTAACCCATAAATTTTTGATAACAAAAGGATGACAAACCAACCTGCAATATATGTAACAAAGATTTGACAGTGAAGCATATAATAAGTGATTGCCCCAAATACCTGGTATCAAGAAAACAAAACAAATTACCAGGCAATTTAAAAACTGTTTTGGGCGAGCAAATGGACGCAGAACTGATAGTTAAATTTCTTAAAGAAACCAGACTGTACCACCTCATATAATTATTTGTACATGTACCTATTACCTATTTTTGTCGCTAATAACCTTATTGGTTGGAGCGACGTTAAAGAACTGAAATAAAAAAAAAACTATTTGGATAACTTTCTTCCAAATATTGCAATTATTTAACTTAAAGAATATTCATTCACGCTGAAAACGGTTGGTTTGAATTGAACAATTACATTTATTTAATAAAAATTTTATAATAATAACAAATGCTGCTTAACTCAAAGCAATAAGTGTTGAATGAAGAAATTTGAACTGTTTAAATATAGATTATGAATTGTTTGAAATTAAAGTTCACATTTATTTGTTTCAAATATGGCAATTATTAAATATAAAGGAAATATTTATTGAAAATATATAAATTTGTTTAAATGAAAATATAAAATTCTTATAGATAATGAGTCATTGCTTTGAAAGTATAGATGCCATAATGTTATTCTACATTGTTGCATATAATTGGTTCAAAGAATATATTTCTTTGAAATTAAAAAACATTTCTAAATTCTTTGTTTTAAAGAAATTAAACACCCAATCACGAGCATTGAAACGTGAAAACCTCACCCCTCTCGTTTCGTCAGAGTAGTAGTTGGACTGCAGAATGCAGATAATAAGTAAGTAGGTACTCGGCCCTTGTCTCTGTACTCGGTCTGTTTATATCGTGGACCGTAGGTATTATATGCATACGATCAGAGACAAAACCCATTAAAAGTTCAATTTCTTTATATTATGGTGTTTTGTTTGGATTGTATGCATACAACGGTTATACTTTAAAATTGAACATTTACTGCCAAGTCACAGATTAAAAAAAATCTCATCATTAACCTGTGGCCAAGTTATGGATTTACTGGATGTGTGTGAATTGTCCCACCTAAAAATGTATTTTGCTGCTATGTATATATTTGTGTTTTGAGTGGCAATCATAGTATTCCAGTACAAAACTAACCGGGTTGTTGTCTACATAGATAAATCCTTGAATTCGTCTCTGTATGTAGGTACTTTTTAAGTTTTGTATATTTTGACACGTGTTTACAAGTAGTAGTAGTACTCAAAATCAATGATTCTATGTTTGTGTTATATAATTCTTCAATAAATATGTTTGGACAGATAGCAAGACTTTTCACTTAAATTACCTTTTCAGCAATCTAGACTTTTCGAATTTGGTTTTAGTTTTGTAGAACTTTGTCATCAGCTGCTCAAACACTCTTTAATATGACTCATTATAAAAATACATAATAAAAGGATTATTTGATTTACATCAATTAAACTAAACAACTCAAGTTTGCACAAAAGAAATCATTTTTAAGTTTTAAAAAATTTATTGTTCCATTTAAACTTGTAGTTGTTTAAAATAAACAACTCAAGTTTCAAAACAAGAGTTGGTCATAACGTTTTAAAGAAATTAATTGTTTATATTAAAATATTAATTGTTTGAAGTAAACAACTTGGAGTTTGGATTGAAGATATAATTTCTTTAAATAAATCACCTGAATGTTTATATAACACTACAATTAGTTTCAATGATACCAAACTCTTGTTTGAAATTTTAAACAAACCGAAATTTTAACCTAACACCTCTGTTTGGTTGACTCTATTCAAACTTCAGATTTGTTTATCCTAAAAAAATTTTCTTTTATTCAAGAAAATCTTTTTCAGAGTGCACTTACATAAACATTGTCTGTAACTGGTGCCTATATGCATTCTTCAAAATCAAATTATTGTCTCTTACCAACATCTACAAAATTTCTTATAATAATCAGAGGAAACTGATTCAATATTTCACTGTATAACTTGCTGCAAAGTCAATAATTCATCAAATATCTTTTTTTTGGCATCAATAACTAATATTTTAGAAATAAATTGTTAAAAATCGGAAGATGCCTAGAACCTCTTTCCACTTCAGAAAACAACGGATTCGTAGCTGGGAAACTAGTGGAAAATCGCATATTGCTGGCTTTTTCCTCGGTCGGAAATTCATAGAATTGTTCCACTGGAAATTGTGTCATATTTTATCAGAAGAGATTTTTGTCAAAAATCAAACGATTGATTTTTATCTCATTTCAATGTTAGGTTAAAGTGTACTTATTATTTTGAAACTTTGTAGAGCAATTGTACTTTAATTCTCAAGGCTCATCTACATTGACGCGAACTCTTTCAATTTTTGAAATTTTACAACCAACTCTTCTTGTTGCCTGTTCTCAGGAATCCCATGAATGAAGATGATAAACAATACAAGTACCATTTATTAGATAAACCAAAAACACAATTTCTCAGCATCGCCTCAAACATATTTTCAGCATGGAAATATTAATATTCTCAAAAATTTAGGGGTTGATTTAGTCCTGCAACTAACTATCTGCAATTCCGATTTGGGGTATGATAGGAGCGGTATATGATACGTTTTCAGCTTGCCTCAAATACCTACCCAAAAATTGGTGCCAACTCTTGAACTACAAACTTCTGACTTCAACACGTGATAAGCGAGATCTACTTCCATCAAAATATTGTACTATTATCAATAAGTATTATGAAATAACTGACTTAATAAATTGGAAAACTATACAGGGTGATTCATTAACAATGTCCAATCTCTGAACTGTAGATTCTAGACCTTAAAATATGATGATTCTGCTCAACATGCCTTATGCAAATATTGCTAGTTTCCGAGATACGGGGTGTTCAAAGTTTAAATTTAAATTTTGATTTTCGCAATAATTTTCCATGTTTTCACAATTTCTCATTGAAAATTGGCAATTTCACGTTTTTTGGCATGAGGAATCATAATTTGCACTCTAATTTAACATTGCTAATAGAGGGCGCTAGTTACACTTGTTTGTGTTAATTAAATCAAAGTAACTTTTTTTGAGCTAAACTTACAACTAAAATAATAAAACAATATTAAAAAGCGTTAAATTCTACAAAAAAAAGTTACTCTTCTTTGATTCGTGTCACTCAATCGGTTATCAAGTTATTTGCTTCTAAAAAGTTCAATAAATTTTAATTTTTTCATAAAGAATCTTATTATCCCTTAAATATGTAACAATAACAAATTTGTAAACAAAAATAAAAAACTTCAAAGCAAATGCTCAAAATGCCCACCATTTACT
>CAJUYG010004531.1:0-11654 GCA_910591675.1 Galerucella calmariensis
AGATATTTGCAGATGTTTTAAAATCGATTTAGCATAAAATTTAAGAAAATTGTAAATTGCACAAAAAGTATAATACCCAGGTATAGGACACCCTCATACCATTCGAAAGAGGACATTTTTATGAATATGATGAATTATTGAAAATATGCCTGATAATAAACATTGAATAATCTAGTAATGAAACTGAAAATTCTGGATACCCTGTAAAGAGATATTTGGTACTCAATCGTGGAATACATTCAACGAATGTCCAACTATTCAGATGTAAGAGAAAATTTTCTAAAATTTGTTATATCAATGAATTATTAATTTTTTTCAAAATGTTAACATTTTTAAAAATGTCAGCATAACTCGGAACCCTCTGTATTTAGGTATAGAAAACCATCATGAAGGAGTATCATATTTTTTAGGGGCAATCAGAAAATGCAATAAAATATAGGGTGTTCCATAACTCTGATACGCCACACTTTATTGAACACCCTTTACATTTCAAAATATTGTCAAATTATAGTTTAAGTTGGAGTAAAATTTGTGGTATAAAAAGATTTCCCAAAAAAATTCTATATTTTCTTCGATATTTGTCCGGTCCCGGACTTTTGCCAAACTCTGTATAACTTTAATTTTTAGGGTCCTTTGTGGAAACAAATCCGCGGCAAAGGTTTCGCTTACGGTTACGCTATGATGGTGAAAGTGAACGAAGGTCTATTGCATCTAGTATTCTTCAGAGCAACTAATGTAGTTGCAGCGTATAAAGAAACGAAAGAAATTGTCTCGAAACAATTATCCAACAAAGAATGGGATCAATCGTTATTGGAATCAGCTAAAAGTTCCATGATTTTCGAGATCATCGACGAGGAAAAAACTATCGGCGACGTGGTGGATTTATCTTTCACTTCTTATTTCAAAGGAGTCGATTATAAATTCAACAGGTTTGTGGGATCATCATTACATTCGAAATTGTTTTATTAGTTATACAGTGTGTACATAAAGTAACGTAACTTGCTAATATTTCGATTTCCGTTAGGTTTACAATACAAAATGTCGAATAAAAGTTTTTTCCTAGTGTAAGTGAAACGAAACGAATTATAATTGTGAGATAAACTAAAAATGAAAAATTGTTAGTCTCGGTTTTTGATTATAATGGAAGTTGATACCGATAGTAGCAAAAAACCTAAGGTACTTTTTAAATATTTATGGCCGTAGGAAAAATAGTGTACATAACTAGTTGCAAAGTGAATTTCACTCATTTCATTTCCGCACTCACCGATGTCAACATTATTTTTAAAAAACCATTATCGCATGGTCGTAGGAAAAATAGTGTACATTACTAGTGCGAAAGTGATTTTTTACACTCGTGTGAAAAATGTCACTTTCCGCACTCGTTACGTAATATACTATTTCAAATAATCCAGACCATCTGCATAAGTCGATTAGATGAATACAGGGTGCACCGTTGCTCCAAAATAACTTATCAACATATTTTTTTTAAATAGTGCACCATGTATTGTAACGCGTTTTACCTCGTACACGTGGCTCCTGCCACACGAACACGTCACTATGGACACCCTTGACTAAAAATCTTTCGACGGAATACTCGGGCGCCAGATTTTTAACGTGGTTTGCTCCACGGCCCCTTGACCATTAGCGTCAAGAGTTCCAGATAGCCTCAGATGGAGGTTACGGAAAATTCCAGGGGTCTTGTTGAGTTATTTCAACTAATTCTTTATCAAATCTTTAATACGACTCAATTGAATATCGATTTTTATATTAAAATAAGTTACGGTAAATAGCGGAGAAATCAGGAACTTTGTTTATTACTACCTTGTGGTCTGTTATGAATAATTTTACAGGAGCGAGTAAAAAAAAACGGGAGAAAGAACGCACGGTCAGAGCCGGTAAGGTTATCACAACCACGGAAAACTACTCTCGACACACGAGACGTAAACGTATTAGATCTGCAGGGTAATCAAATAAATTATGGCTAGGCCACTTCTAGATTTGATTATCCCTTGAATCTAAATTTAACCGGCAAAATATTTTTCCGACAAACAAACAAAAGGTGTAAAAGATTTGTACCTGAGAGCTAAAAATGTCTAAATCTGCCGGGTAATCAGATAAATTATGGCTAGGCCACTTCCAAATCTGATTATCCCTTGAATCTAAAGAAAACCGGCAAACTATTGTTAAGAAAAAAATTATATCAGAAAGGTACCACGGAACTGGAAAACAACGATTTAAATCTGCCAGGTAATCAAATAAATTATGGCTAGGCCACTTCCAAATCTGATTATCCCTTGAATCTAAAGAAAACCGGCAAACTATTGTTAGGAAAAAAATTATATCAGAAAAGGTACCACGGAACTGGAAAATCAACGATTTAAATCTGCCAGGTAATCAAATAAATTATGGCCAGGCCACTTCCAAATCTGATTATCCCTTGAATCTAAAATAAAACCAGCAATCTCAAAAAAACTATAAAAGGTACCACTAATTTTGACACACAGTGTAGAAACAAAAGATCCTGAATATAATTAAGATGCACCAATTCATATAAATCTTAATTGTATATTAACGACTTGTGAAAAAAATAAAATGTGAACTTAATATAAACCCGGCGAATAATTAAAACCAATTAACTTCGCAATTGAAATCAAAAACACATTTTCTAAAACAACGTTACATTTATTTATCCTAATCTCAAACAAAACAACTTTTCTAACAACAAAAAAAAAATAACCGGTACGGAAATTTCCATGAAAATATCAAACTTTTCTATTTTACGGAGGTACGAAAATTTTCAAATAAACGGTGATAAAAATATGTTTACCTTCTTACGTCGGTTTCGGTATCGTAGTTCACTTTTGTCACAACTTTAAAAAAAGAATTACTGTCTTTAATTGAAAATATATGCCGGTAACCGGATCGGAATAACACAAACTTGGGACACACACTTTACGTACAAAAATTAGCAACGGTCAACGGTAAAGGTAAAGGTAAAAGGTAAAAGGTGAATCAGCGGTCGGTCTCTGTCTCCAAAATCAATTCTCCTGCTATTTATATCCTCATTGTCGCTAGTAAAATTTAGATACCACAAAAAATTTGTCATATACCAGACGTATTTTGAAATTAAATAAATGGTATATATACCAAATGTCCTTATCGATTGAAAAAAAAATTTTAACTTTAGAAACTACTAAATTTCATGATAGAATTCATTTACGTACCTCCGGTCTTATACTAAAAAAAATATACAAAACAACAATATACCTAACAATAAATAAAAATCAATTTAATAAAAGAAAAGAGAGTTTGAATTTAAGTAACGAGTTATAATATATTTAAAGTGTTGAAAATTAACCCTGTATCTATAACAACAAAAATAACTCGTTACAGTATATATATATTTTCAATTTTCCATAATCTATTGAATTACAAATAAAACCGCATAATTTTCTACTTTTAATAATTCCAAAGTTACATTGGTTTGAATCTAAAATTATACAAAAAAATTGTTTATGTCAAAAAAGTAGTAGGTTTTTCTGCCATCAATATTAATTAATTACAAGTTTTCCGCCAAAATTTCTGATTTCCCGCTAAAAATTTCAGGTTTCCTGTTAAGAATTTCAAGCTTCATGCTAAAATTTTAGATTTTTCGCCAAAGATTTCAAGTTTCGGCGGGAATCCCAGAATTTCCGTCTTGACGATTGTATTTGTAATTTAATAGATTATGGAAAACTGAAAATATCTACATGGTGTACGTATGGGTCACACTCGTCTCACGCACGGCCACTTGATGAGCTCTTCACCTCAGCATAACTGCCAACATTTCCATTCCCCATTAAAAGTTGAACAAATACCTGTGGATTGCCCCTTATATTCCAAGCGTTGTCAACAACTGGAAATGGAAACAACTGTAAAAGAAATATTAACGTGCCCGAGCCAAAATCTACTGAACAAAATTTGATTACTCTCTTTTTATTTTTTGTCTAATCCTACGTATATAAAACCAATGTAACATATTGTGTGTATTGTACCTAGTGCTAATGGCCAGAGCTGTCACAATCACAAAGCACGTTAAGCTGAATAAAAAAAAAATATGTTAATAAGTTATTTTGGAGCAACGGTGCACCCTGTATTCATCTAATCGACTTATGCAGATGGACTAGATTATTAAAAAAAAACTTTTATTCCACATTTTTTTGTAAACTTAACGAAAATCGAAATATTATCAAGTTACGTTACTTTATGTACACACTGTATATGAGTTGTAAGTTGGAAGATTGAATTTAGAAGAAATCTGATGTGAATGCTTGAAGTTTTTGTTATTTTTAGAACGCTTTTGGAATCGATAAATAAAATAACACCGGAAGATTTAAATAGAGTTGGTGATAAGTATGTAGCGCCTTTGTTTGATCCGAAACAAGTTAAGACTGCCGTAGTTACAGATCCAGCTAAGCTCGATGAAATTACCGACGGTTTTAAGAAGTAAGTTGAAAAAAAATCGAGAAATTTTGGTTAATATTTTTGTTTGTTTTAGATTGGATTTGGATTTGAATAGTTACCCATCGTTGGAAGAGAGCTTTTTGAATAAAATATAGAAATTTACTTAACCTTGTTTTGATATTAACTTGTATTTAGTTAGGAGAACGTGGCTTTATTATATCTTTGTTACAATGTTTTAATAAAAATAATTATTCATTAAACTTGATTATTTCACTATGTTGGACTGTTCTTCATATTTTTTCTATCTACGATTGCCTCAGTTTGTTCCCGTTTCTGTTTTCCACCGAATGAAAAAAAATGTATGTGTTGTCGATGAATACTTCCGGAAATTATAAGTGTGGAATGGCCTCTAAATAGATGGTGTTGCCGTTCACTTGGAGGATCATCTCAATAGGAATTAAACAACTACTTCTAGCAAATACTTCTACCAACCTAATACTATGCATAAGTACCTAGCCGTATAGTCTTCTTCACGTGTTCTGTATCGACTTCCTCTTCTGATCAATTTTTCTACAACTTCTATGAAAAGTGACGTATTTCTCATAGGTTACCTTAATTTCAAAACCAAATATTGCTCATATTGTGAGAAATATTATTGGAACTTTAGTTCTTTACGTCAGATTATGTTTGAGCGACCGGGGGTCGCGATGCAAAAGTTCTGACCCGTACGTTACGTCATGTTACGTTGCTTCGTTATGTGCCTTGCTTGTGTGCGTGTGGTCTCTCCTGAGTCTCTCTCTCTCGTTTACGAAGCAGCGATTCATATGCTTCGGCCGGGAATCGAACCCGGGCCGCCCGCGTGGAAGGCGAGCATTCTACCACTGAACCACCGATGCTACATTAAAATTCTATGCAAAGTTGGTATTCGCAGTGCTGGGGATCTACTTGAATTTGTTCGGATAAATTTTTACTATTATTTCCATAATTTTTTTTGCGCGATTGATCTTTTTTGTTTATTTACAGCATCGGTTGTCAGGACGGTAGGTTGTGTTTACTGGTTCCTAAGTTTAACACGTCGGCAAGTGATTTACTTACCGTTCAGACGTCGAAAAGTAATAAATAGCATAAAAACAATTTCACCAAAATGCAAAATATATTTTAAACTGATCGAGAAGTATAAATGTCACTTTCTACATTTCGTTCATTTCGAAGAAATTTAAATTATTTTATTCGGAATTTATTTCAATACGATCGCGCAAAAAATGGTATAAGCATCTCAAACGTTAAGGGTAATTACAACGTTTGCATGTAGATTCCTCTCGTAAAATTGGACAAAATGATATGAGGATTAAGGGGTCTAGCACATTTACTTTTCGAAATACAGGGTGTTGAAATTTTGAAAACTTGAATGTTTTAATTCGATAACTTCAAAATGGATGGATAAATTGATTTGACATTTGGCAGCCTGTTTTTGAATGTAAAAGGAAATATTTTGATAGAAATAGTAGTTTGTGCAACTAGTCTGGATATGGACAATCCACACGAGTCGAACAGCATATTATTTCTACGACCCACTTAAGAAAATATCTAGAAAATAAAAATTTCTATAAACTGTAATATAACTTCAAATTAAAAATTTAACAATTCAATTTTATGTTTCCACTAATTTTCTTGTGGTAAACGTACAGTTCCTGAATGTCTTGTATAATGCTACGGTTTCCCTTTTTAAATATACGATGTTATTATAAGTAGATGTTGCCAGACGGACTCCCTCATGAAGGGTACCGTACCATTATCTATAATAATGAATATTCTGCTAAATATCTCGAACGTCTACCTGTTGTCGTTATTAATATCAAGCAGAACAATTATTTAAAAATAAAATTAACAATTAAAAAAAACTTCTTCACGGGGAATCGAACCCGGGTCTACCTCGTGAGAGTCTGGTTTGTTTACTTCTCGACCACCGAGGAATATGCAAATTGTTTATCTATAACGTCAGATGTATTACATAATTTTATAAAATACCCATTTTATTCTGTTTCAAGTATTTGTTGTTAATTTGTAAGGATTATTTCATATAATATTTTGGCATTTTCGCAACTCGTGCGCTAAAGTATAACTTCACGCACTTGTATCATAAATAACTATTGTGCCAATCAACTTAATGATAAGATTTTTATTTTTATTTATAATTAATACTACTGTATATTTTTGTTAAATAAAGTTTCATCCAGAGTAAAATAAATTCTTATATTAATATGTGTATTTATTTATTGATTCAAAAAATGTTTGCTTAAAAGGAACTAAAGTTCCTACCGTGTGTCCCGCGACACGTTCTACCTTTTTTTCAATTTCGGTCCTGTTTTTTATTATCAACAAATTTATTTTTCATAGCAAATTAATCGTCCACTTTTGTTGATTGATAATCAAGTTTTATTGCATGTAAAGTTACAAATCCGTTCCTGAGTATTTCCACTTTAAAAAAGTGTATCGTTCCAACCAGTTCTGCAGTACTAGCAAACGCGACAATTGAACGGAATTTCTTATATCCGTAAGTTGACTTATGCCTTAGATTATTTTCAATTATCGAAATTGTATTTCAGAAAATTAATACAGCATGTCTCAAAAAGACAAACCGGGTTCTTTCGAACAAGTTTATTCTCTGAAAGTTTTCGACAAAATTCCAGTTTCCGAATATATTTCAAAATCCACAGGACTTTCAATTGTTATTGCGGACGTTGAAGGACCCGTTGTCAATGGATATTTTTGTTTAGGTAAGTTTTTAAACAAAATATTTTAATAATAATGAACGTACTGTTTAAATAATTTTGTAGAAATTCTCAAAATTTTACTTTTTATGTGCGGTTGTTTTTAATGCAAATTATTTTGAACAATGACAATTTTTGCCCATAGAATAGAAAATCTAAACTGTGGGCCAAAATAAAGGAGTACAATTTTTAATTGAAATTATCTTTTTTGTTTTTCGGGCGATTTATTTTCTTTTCGCAGGGCTGATAACATAGCATGTCCTTAACACGACTATAAATTTGGAAGCAAAGATAATGTACAGGGTCGGACGAAAATTATACAGTGTGGAAACCACTTATGGAATAAAAGTCTTTATGTCATTATTTTAGAAAATTATAAGAAATGCCGAGACACGTCAACTTTTGAATTGAGTTGTGCGTTATGTAAACATAATTTTAAATGTACGGGGTGATTCACGCAAGTATGCCATAGTCGGTGTTTTGTTTTTAATGAAACACCCTGTATATTTACATATTTTTGAAATCCTCTTAATGAAACGATTCCAACCAACTAAATAATGTATGGTCAATTATGAATTATACAGGGTGAAATTTTAAAATTAATAATTTATTACACTTGAAATATTGGTACTTTTTTAAATTAGATAAATATAAATTTATCAAAAATCTAAACTAACTAATTATTAGACGTATTTGTATATTAAACAAAACCTGCTACGCCCATGAATTTTATCATAAATACCTAAAAATTGCCTAAAAACGCCAATAATTAGACAAAATCGGTAAATAATGTGGATTGTTTTCTATTCTGTCAGTTGTTGATGTGTTGACAGTTTATACTGAAAAAGTAAAATCTTTGTCAAACACTCTTTCCTTGTCGACATAACAATGAAATATTCAACTGAGACTCACCGAATTGAGATTTTAATGATGATCGGGTACGGGGATAACTGCAGAAGTCAAGTTGAAGTGGCAAACTTATTTAATCACAGAGGTATCCCGAATTGCTTAATATTTCACAAAGTACTGTGTCTAAAATTCATGCACAATTCAGAGAACTTGGACATGTCAAACCATTGAAAAGAAAACCACACTTCGTTGAAGATGATGTGAAAGTGTCGAAGAGAATCCAACTTCAAGTACACGTCAAATTGCCCGTGAAAATAATGTTAGTCATACAACTGTTCTAAGATGTCTTTCATAAAGAAAAACTGAATCCCTACACATCAACTTTTGTGCGGGAGTTAACAGAAGACGATCCAGATCGTAGAATGGATTTCTGCGAAAGATTGATGAATAAGCTAAACAGAAATGAGATAGCTCTTGGTACCATTCTTTTTTCTGACGAATCAACATTCACATTGAATGTAGAGGTAAAACGACAGAACTGTATATATTGGTCAGCAGAGAATCCTAATTGGATGCGTGAGGCACATACTCAGTACCCTCAAAAGGTGAACGTTTGGGCCGGTATCATAGGCGACCGTATTGGTAAATATGCCTAGGAAGAAGTTATTCCTGCGTTGGCAAACTTATATCCCAACGGTATTTCGCGAATCGGGTAATTTCGGAAAATTTCTTTTTCACTGAAGTGTTCTCGATAGTTTATTTACCGAAAAAGCATATAAGTACAATTTTAGCTAAGAGCTAAGCTAAGTTTTCATTTACAACAAGCTCAAATGCACTGTTACATAAATTTTCTTATAAGTCCGACCCTGTACATTCTTTTTGCTTCCAAATTTACAGTCATGTTGAGGACATGTTAGGCTATTAGCCCTGCAAAAAGAAAATAAATCGCCCGAAAAACAAAAAAGATATTTTCAATTAAAAAATGCACACCTTTATTTCGGCCCACAGTGTAGTTCACTCAGTGGTTAGGATTTTTTTGAAAAAGTATTATGAGTAGATTCAACAATAATTACGTATTAGTCATAAAAAACCAACTTTTCATTTTTAAACTGAAACAAATTTAATGGGGACCGACAAACGCTACAATAACGAATGCATTGTTTAATTGAAAATGTCTATTTTTAAATAATACGACCTTGCATCTCAAGACTGTAACTAATTTTTAGAAAAAAAAAAATACATTTAAAGGTCAATTTGATCAAAACATTTCAATTTAATCAACAATTATGCATTTTTTTTAAACCGGATTTTTATTTTTTCTTTCTTTCGCCATTTCCCACGACTCTAATAATAGTGATAACAAATACACTGCTCCTCACAAACATTATGTCAAAAACAAGATCGTGCTCAGTCTTGTTTATAAATATGGATATTAAGATACCAACAGAAAATCTTCTTTTCAGCAACTGAAGCATATGATAATGACGGTTTACCGCACACTTTGGAACATTTAATTTTTCTGGGAAGTGAAAACTACCCCTACAAAGGTGTATTGGATTTGTTAGCTAATAGATGTTTAGCATCGGGTACAAATGCTTTCACAGAAACTGACCATACTTGTTATACGATGGAAACAGCTGGAAAGGATGGGTTCTTAGCTCTTCTACCTATATATTTAGAGCACATCCTTTACCCTACTCTTAAAGTAAGTAAAAATAGTTTTCTAACAACTGTACCACTGAATTTATTAGTCTTGACAAAACAAATAATATTAATTTGCTAGAAAATTAGTTAATTACAGTTTTTAATCTCAAACTACCTATTAACTTAGGTTTAAAAATTGATAACCGGTTATCGAGATCCGGGAAAATATTTTTTTTGCTATCAACTCTACGGATGTTTATAATATTTAATTAAAATTAAAAATAGAAAGAGTTTCATTGCTTTGTTTTTCTTTATTTTCTAGTTCTATATTATTGTCCCTATGTATAGCCTTTCTCAAACCATCTGGTTATCCTTTACGCTCTTCTCTACAGTTTCCTGCGTGGAAGCATTTTTTACTCGAGGGTCCAATCCCATTTTGCGACACCCTGAACCTTTATAAAATCTTGTTTTAGAACTGAATCCTTTCAGCAATTGATAGTAACAAAGTTCAACATTTTCACCTTCTTCACATTCTTTTTATTAGTCATCATTTGATGTATTTTATTTCCTGCAATACAACTGTCTACTTTATTTTTTCCTCGTCTCTCCCCATAGCTCTGGCTGTGCTGCAATCATTTAGGCTCTTTCTCTTTGTTCAATGACATCTCCCTCTACATTTCCTGTATCCTTGGACCCAGCTTACTTTTACTTTACAGCCGATCATCATCTGTCTCTGTCCGATTTACCTCTATTTAAGGGTCTTTCTCTTTGTTCAAAAATATTTGTTGTTCCTCCTCTTTTTCTTGTTTATTAAATTTTTTTGTTGGTGTTAGGATGAAGCCTACGTAACCGAAGTTCATCACATTACGGAAGACGGGAATGACGCAGGTGTTGTATATTCTGAAATGCAAGGTATAGAAAACGCTGCTGAATCCAGACTGCAATGTGAAGTGTTGAAAACAATTTACCCAGGACGTTGTGGATATTCGGCACAAGTCGGTGGAAGACTGAAAGATTTGAGAGAATCGACTTCAAACGAAAAAGTAAAACTTTATTTTTCTGATATCTTGTAGATATGCCTTTGAAGTGTAATCCAATATCCGTCGGGGCATATAGCCCGGAGAAGTAGTTGTTTTTTCTTAGTAGAACGGTTACTGTCTTTGAAAC
Source organism: Galerucella calmariensis (assembly GCA_910591675.1). Lineage (NCBI taxonomy): Eukaryota > Metazoa > Arthropoda > Insecta > Coleoptera > Chrysomelidae > Galerucella > Galerucella calmariensis. The sequence continues at coordinate 10,875 of CAJUYG010004531.1, forward strand.
ATATTTTTCAAAATTTATCTGATATTGTTGTACTGTTTTATATTAATTTTGTAGGTTAAGGCATTTCACAAGAAATTTTACCAACCGGAAAATTTAAAAATTATCATAACAGGAATTGTTGAGCCGGAAGAGGTTTTTGCAGCTTTGAAAGATTTTGAAGCGCTTATCATTTCCAAGGTAAAAAAAATTATTCAATTTTCCACTTTATTCATAAAACATATTTTTAGGGACCACGTGAACCAATGGAACGTCCTTGGCAATCCCCCATCCCCCCCGTTCCCGAATCCAAGGATATCGTAATAAAATATCCTTCCGACGAAGAAACAAACGGGATATTCTGTGCCGCGTTCAGAGGTCCTTCGGTGGTCAAGGATTTGTATGTAGTTCAAGTCGTTAAATTTTTATTGGAATATTTGACAACATTCGCCACTTCGCCTTTAAACAAGGAATTCGTAGAGATCGAAGAGCCTTACGCGAGCTCGGTGAGTATTCCCTAGCAATAGTTGTCCCTGTATTCAAAAAGATGTTAAATACAATCAATACATTTTTGGTGAGTGTTCACTAGCAATAATTATCCCTGTATTCAAAAATATGTTGAATACAATCAAAAAAATTTTGGTAAGTATTCCCTAGCAATAGTTGTCCCTGTATTCAAAAAGATGTTAAATACAATCAATAAATTTTTGGTGAGTATTCCCTTGCAATAGTTGTCCCTGTATTCAAAAAGATGTTAAATACAATCAATACATTTTTGAGGAGTATTCCCTAGCAATAGTTGTC
>CAJUYG010004532.1:0-16451 GCA_910591675.1 Galerucella calmariensis
TGTGACGTAGTCGAGAAAGATCCGTTTGGATGATAAGGCGGCGCGCCAGATTAAAATAACATCGTGTCACCGGAGCCGGAGTGTTCTTTTGTAATATGTCTTCAGAAGAGTGCAGTCATCGTTTTGAGGAGTTCATTAAGAATATTGATAAATTAGACATTGCTTTTTACGAAGATAAAAGTGAGGTTATAAATCAACTGAAAAATCTCAGTTTATCTGATAAGGAAGTGACGTGGAGAAGTCTTCACTGGTTGCCTGAAGAGTTCCAAGCCCGTAGACTACCGCAAACTACTTATCCGTTAAGACGTATTCAACCTACACCATGTTCAACAGAACAGAAAAGGATATAAAAAATGAAATTAATAACGTTTTCGCCATGTCATGTGTAATATTAGTGGCTGTATTTGTTTTAATTTTAAAAATTATTTTAAAAATTGTAAAACGAAAATTCCAATCTTCATGTAATATAAAAGTTGATGAATATACAGAGTGTTTCAATAAAACCCATGTTTTTTTTAAAAAAACTTTATTTATAATGGTAATACAGTATTTGAAAACCAGTGGCGGAGGCGTTGTACATTTCTTTCGGTACACGAATATACTCCAGTGGCGTGGCAGGGGTTTGGATCGTGGACAAAGTTTCCTGTTTCACACGGCGTACCATCAAATTTGCAAACGTCAATAATATGTGGAAAAATACCGAAAATGTGACATTTATTTTGCAGAAACTCGGCTTTCTGTTGTCCTCGAACGTAAATGTAGTCTGCGGCATACAATAACTTGCTTTCTAATATTTCATTTACTTTAGAATATTCTACATCTCCTGAAGAGTATCGAATGCCGTGCACATTTCTTTCCAAGTATGATGTGGTCTTTTTGTCCTCGTTGCTCAATGTGGAAAACGGTTGCGGTGGTAAAAATATGTAATGTGAACTTTTGAAGCCAATTTCTATGGTGAGCTCTTTGGCAACGAAAAGGCCGTCTACGACAAAACCTTGAATGTCTACGAATGCTACTCTCATGTTGACGTCTGCTCGAACACTAACTCTGATCAGCAACTAGTTCAAGCTTTTAACAATTTCGGTGAGGGGGAAGTATTCCATCACGCAATCGTGAATTATGATGCAATAGACTTTGGTATTTTCGGGAAAGCCTATGTTTGCTTCAATGTCAAGTTTTACATCGACTGTGGACGCCTTCATGCTTTCCTCCTGTTTCGAACAATCGATAACAAACAATGCCCGTTTCTTGAAAGAAGAATAATCCAGCAGGGGGCGCTTCTGTGTGGAGTTTGCGTAGTTGGGATAGAATTCAGTGTAGTTAAAATAGGCTTCATTGTAGTCAGTTTTAGCGAAATCCAATTGCATTCTTTCATTGGGCCAATAGTCACCATTAAGTGACAGTCTTATACTTTGTACGTCGGCATTGTCAAATAAAGTCGGGTCAGCTGTACTCAAGTTACGTTTGTCGGTTTGAAAGAAAACAATAACAAAACGAGGTCTTTCAACTGAAGTGGATGTCTTGACAGCCCAAACTTCACGTCTTGCTCCTTTAGTAATTGAGGGTAATTCGTGTAACTCCCACTTCCTAAATGGAATAACTATAGGTTGATCTTTTTGAATGGATTTCATGAGATTTAATTTTATATCGTCATTAGGAAAGATATGTTTAACTTTCAGTTCAACGCTTGTAATGTTAATTTTAGCTGTTGTAGTGGAGAGCGTTCCAGAGACATTCTTTTCAGTAATATATAAGCAATCATTATCATTTCGTGCCCGAACTAGTCGTATTGTTTGACGTCCACATGTAATCATGGAATAATCGTTGAAAATGTTAAAAATATGTTTGAGAGGTATTTGAAGGTTGAAGGACTTGTCGCTAACATTCAGAATAGGATCTTTCGGGTAATTCCAGCCGGCTATAGCCATATGATTGGAATCTTCTTGGTTATAACAAGTCATAGCACGTACGGCACTCACTATTCCAGGATCCCGAACTGTTTCCATTTCCCTGGCACTTTCACTGTACGTACATGAATCGAATAGAAAGGCTCCAACATTATTTGCTAATTTTACGTCACCAGCTCCGTGTGTTTCAAGCGAACCTTTAATGCACAACAATGTTTCGCTCATTGCAAAGAACGAATCAACTTGATTAATGCTAAACTCCACAATGTCACTGCAATTGAATGACTTTATAAATGGAGCATAGGTTCTGTATTCAGCCTTACGAATTGAATCATCAAACATCGGCTTACGGTAGATATCAAACATTGGAGGTATGTTGTCGTTTTGGCGTTGACGTTTTCCATACATTGTTGTCATTTTTCAATTTAAAACCCAGCGATTGCAGGACCAATTTGTTTGCGAACGTGAGCTGTTTCAGCTTTGGCGACTGCTTAGCTAATGAAGTTGAAAGTGGTGCAGATTGTCTTTTATGATTGATTATTAGCCCCATCGCGCTCTAAGCTCCAATACCAACGTACTTAGTTCTCCACGAAAGTTTACAGGCTGACCGTCCTGGTCTAAGGCTATGACAGTGATGTTGGTTATTTCACGTTGTGGTATAACGGGTAAGTAGAGCAAATTATGAGGAATTTCGTCAATAGAATATCCCGGATCTACTTGTACGACGAATTCGTAAATGGTATGAGCAGGTCTGTTTGCATCGAAGGCTCCAGTGGTAATGTTACAATCGAAGCGTATGCTAGATACTTTAATAATTTTGACGGGGAGATCTGAAGAGTGCAATTTGTTAGCGTCGAGTATTTTCGGTGAAAATCCCAATATTCTTCCAAGACTATTGGTCTCCTTGAAGGAAATTTTGTATTTACTGGAAATTTCACATTTCAACGTATTGTGATTGGGTTTTAGTGAAAATACCGGTCTGGTTGAATTGCCCGCACCCAACTTATCACTAATGAACGCTTCAAGATCAGCAATTTCATAACATCCTGTGGGAAAATCAAAACTTTGAAGCTTGCCCTTGGTATCGTAGTAGTAAAACTTACAATTTTTAATGTTTGGTATACTGTGATAAGAATGAAAAGATCTTAGAGCTATTTCGTATTCATTCTTTGGGTCGAGCACAATAGGCGTAGGAGGTTGGAAGGTGAACACGTGATTGGTGCTGTTTACTCTCAGCAGCTGCGACATGATGACTAATGAATTTAGGGAGATGTATGAATTTAAATAACACACTAAATGTTTAATTATTTATTTTTTTACAAAGAAAACATTTTGCTTGAGAACTCGGAGGGCCGTCACAATGCGTCGTCCAATCAGGTCGGTTGTAATGGATGAAACAAGGCAGTCGTATTTGTAGTTCAAAATTTGCTCGATATTCATTGGGGAGTTTATGCCACATTTCCAGCAATTCCGAAGGTCTTACACACTCTATTAGATGTTCAATGGGAAAGTGCTTCAGTTCTTCGGCAGTGAAACTACTCAATGTTTTTCCATGGTATATATGTTGTAGTAATAGTTCCGTCATTGTAGAAATTTTAAACACAAATGACCGCAATTGATTTGATCGTAGTTTTGATATTGGGTATTGTTGTAGAAAATTCGCGCGCTCTTTCCCAAATATTTAACAACTTCTTTCGGTGGCTTCAAGTTACCAAATGAATCGAAATACTCTACATTGTTGTTTATCTTTCTGTAAGCTACCCAATGACTTCCGCTATTCTTAGAGGTATCCAAATTAACCACTGCACATTCTTGTTTTCGGGGGCCGGCTTTGGGGAGAGTGTCTCGCATGAAAACTCCTCGAAAATGTGGTATTTTAAGTAATTTTGCATAATGCGCAATGTCAAAGTCAGATAGTGCGTGATTAGGTAGCTTTATTAGTTTTTTTGTTTTTTTAAATACAATCCAAAACCGCCTTTTGGATACTTTTTCAGATACAGGCCAGATCCTACACGTTCCATAGCCTTATTATGACGTACATCTTCTTCCAATTTCTTTTGCGCATGCTTTGCGTCAATAACAGTTTTAGCAATCCCAGCAGCACCACCTGACAAAGCTCCAAGTGCCGAAAGGCCAGCAAACAAAGGGATAAGTGGTAGGAAACCTCCGGATTTCGCTACAGGTATTACTCGAGGAACCTCGACTTCTTTTTTCCCACCAAATTCTTTAATAAGTGCTTTGGCTGCTCGTAAGGCAAACGTTGCAGTGTCTTTCAAAGATGCCCCTTTTTTCATGGACTTTCCCACTTTTAGAATGACATCTCGATGTAAGGAACGACGTTTGCGACGACAACCCATTCCCAGCTTTCTTTTCACCTTCATTCCGCCTGTTACAAGTAATGCAGCAGTTTTCTCTCCCAGTGAAGCGTCTTTTGATTTAACGCGAGCCCAAGCTTTATCTTCAAGTATCCGATCGGCTTTGTGTCGTTCCTCGAGAGACTTATTCTTCCAGTAAGAAATATCGTGTTGTTTACAAGCTGCGTCCAAGGGGTTAATGCCCGGATCTCCACGATCAAGACGTTTTTCCAATTTTGTACCAGCTAACAGAAAAACAATTAATTTTTGCAAAAAGGGTGGGGGTGGTTTACTTACGTCCACAGTACTGATAGCTAGGTAAGTGAAGTTCAATAGGTAGTTTATTGATAAGAGAATTTAAAATACCCTCTCCTTCAAACACCAACATTAAGACTGACACGCGTAATTGGTGACACCTATATTTAAAGAGTAGTACTACGAAAAACGACACACACAATGAAAATAATTCAACAAGAGCAGACTATACCCATTGAAAATTTGGATTTCACCTCAACACCAACTGTTGGCAAACATGGTAAATTGTTGCCAAATTCTTTCCGTGCCATTATATGCGGTCCCAGTGGGTGTGGTAAGACGAATGTCGTGCTGGCGCTCCTATTCAATCCAAATGGCGCGAAATTCAAAAATGTTTATGTCTATTCAAAATCGTTATTTCAACCAAAGTATCAATTGCTACAAGAAGTTATAGCGCAAGTCAAGGGTGTTGGGTATTTCCCATTTAAAGACAATGAAGAAATAATTAGTCCAGAGAAAGCTCGGCCAAATTCCATCTTTTTATTCGATGACGTAGCCTGTGACGGTCAGCAGAAAATTCGTGAATACTACTCCATGTGTAGACATAAAGATATCGATGCCGCTTATCTTTGTCAAACATACTCAAAAATACCGAAACAGCTTATTCGCGACAATTGTAATGTTATTGTGTTATTCAAGCAGGATGAGGTGAACTTGAAACATATATTTGACGAACACGTATCTCCAGACATGACGTTTGACACATTCAAAAATGTGTGTTCAAAGTGTTGGTGTGACCGCTATGGTACTTTGGTAATTATGAAGGATTTTACCCTTAATGGTGGTAGGTATCGCAAAGGATTCGATAAATATATAAAATTGTAAGCTGCGTCTTTAGTCCATACCAATATGTCTGACGATAAGGTTGCTACTGCATTGCGCAAGAAAAAAGTGTCCGAACTTGCCAGATCGATTCGCAAAAAATACTTGGCGTTGAAATTAGGTAAATCAGAGCAAGATGAGTCTATTAATAAACTATTCAAGCCGATATCTAAACCACTCGAAGAAATTGTGCAATCCTCAAAGACATTACAAAAAACGATTACAAATTTAAATCCAAAAGAGGAAATAAAGAAGGAAGAAGAAGAACCAGATGATGTGTTTACACCATTTCTCGAAACGGAACCGGTGGCCGAAACCGATGAATCCGGCAATATTACACGTTCTGAATCTCCAGAAGAGATGCGCCCCGAAATTTCCCAGGAAGCTTTCGCAGACTATTTGGACCAATATCCTGCCATCAGTCATCAGTTCATTGAAGATTACTTCCAAAAGGATGATAAAATCGATAAAAATTATGGTCCGATATACAACGATGAAATCGGTTGGTCATTAGGCAAACGTCGAATTGCGTTTGATGGAAAAACCGGTAATATAAACATACTACCTGAGAAAAACAAACAAGGAAGATATGTAATTGGAACACCAGGCTTGTATCAACTTCTATTTTACCGAGACCCCAGTTACAATGATCAAGATTTACAGAACTATAAAAATCTTTTGACAACAACTGAAGTTCATTTAGACACGTTAGATCGTCTTAAGGGGTCAAGTACTGAAAAATATCACTACATCATAAAACCTTTATTCAAAACAAAATCTCTAACGACGACGAATAGATCGTCTCAGGTATTGACTCGTCTAAAATCGATTCCTTCAGCAAAAGGAAAAGGTATCGATCGTTTAAGATATAATGATAAACCTATGGAGTATATTTATTGGGACGATGCGAATGAATTGGTGGATCGTTTGAAGTTGTTGATTGCTTCAAAAGAGGCAGGTAATACGTCACACGACAACGAAATAGTAGCAATTATCAATGAACTCAAGGAGGCTGATATAATAGAATAATACAAGTTGAAACTTGTTCATTTCAATTATGTCAGTCGATAAATTCGGACATAGACATCAAACGCCCTATGCGCGTTTACCAGCGAAAATTACATTTCCTCATACACCGGACGGTAATATTGATATTGAAAATGTGAAAATTTGTAATGTTAAGGAACCGACAACAAATAGTGATGCTGCAACAAAAAAATACGTTGATGTGCAGTTGAATGACCTACGTGCTATCAACTCGCCATTAATTCAAACGCATGGTGTGGTGCTGCAGCAACAAGACCGTGATATAAAGGATTTAGCTGTAGGATTGAACGAAATAAGAAAAGAGCTTCATAAGACGAAAATCCCCATATTACAGGCGAACATTACCAACTTACAAAATAAAACTAACGAAATTGATACATTTATTTCGCGAAATCCCCCTGTAGCAGCTAGGGATATGGCTACGAAGAAATACGTTGACGATTCAATTACCACAGCCAAAATATTTATTCGAAAAGAATTCACTGCTTCTATTAACATGTGTGTTGAGAGCATACGTGAGTTACAAAAAGAAATTACAGAAAATATCAGATCCGTTTCTGATATGAAAACTAACGTTTCGGGTATTGTAAACAATATTAAGGTTATGAATACGAATACCGTTAACCGCATTAACAGTCTGGAGCTGAAGCTAGCTGGTAGTACGTCATAATATGTATTCTAAAGAAAAAATTCAGCTTGTAAACGAACTCCACAAACCGATACGGAAAAAATTCCCTCGGAGACGCACTATCATTAAGGGCCTTGACGATCTTTGGCAAATGGATCTTGCGGAGATGAGGAATTTTGCTCCACAAAATAGGAATCATAAAATGATACTGGTCGTCATTGATTGTTTTTCAAAGTTTGTGTGGACACGCCCACTAAAGACGAAGACCGGAGAGGAGATTACTCGGGCATTCTCGGACATTCTCGCTCACACTAGACGAATACCAAAAAATCTACAATCTGATCAGGGAAAGGAATTTTACAACAGCAAATTCCAAAATTTAATGGGAAAACACAACATAAATCATTATAGCGTATTTAGCACAATGAAAGCTTCTATGGCAGAGCGTGTTATAAGAACTTTGAAATCGAAACTCTACAAGTATTTCAGTTTAAATGGCACCTACAAATGGATTGATATTCTGCCTAAAATTACTCAAAACTATAACAATACAAGACATTCCACAACAAAATATAAGCCTTCTCAAGTCAACAAATCCAACGAAAAATCTATTTTGAAAAACACCTATAGTCATTTAAAGATAGCCGGTCCACGAAAATTTAAAGTTGGCGACATTGTGCGCATATCCAAGGCAAAACATGTCTTTGAAAAAGGATATACACCCAATTGGACTACAGAACTATTCAAAATCACCAAAGTTAAAATTACCAATCCTGCTACGTATTTACTTGAAGACATGCAAGGTACACCAATCAGCGGCTGCTTCTATGACGAAGAACTACAGAAAACATCGAATCCGGACGTTTACTTGGTGGAAAAAGTTCTTAGACGTAAAGGCAAGAAACTGCTCGTGAAATGGTTAGGCTTAGACAGAAAACATAACAGCTGGATTAATGGAGTTGATGTTTTATGACGTAAAAGGCCACACACGCTATAAATTGGAGTCGTTTCAGATCTCAAACTCAGTTAGCAACATGAGTTATCAAGGTGTCAGTAGTGGTTACGACAGTAGTAGTGATAATAACTATACTGCAGAGCTGGATACAATTTTGAAAAACTATGAGTTTGCTGCAAAGTCTGAAAATGTGTACCTGCTTGCAACACAATATTCAATTTCTGGTTATGAAGTAAAATGTGGAATAAGTCCTGCTAGATCATTCACGCCTGCTGTAATTCTATCTCAGCAGCTCAAGTTCGGTAAAATTTCCTTTGGCATTCACGAATGGCATACCTTTATTTCAATAATGATGCAACAGATGACCGTAGATGAGTTCAAACCTGATTCGATTCCATGTGGAGACTACTGCACCATTACCCCATTAAATTACGATGACTGTAAGGTAATTTTTGTGAGGAAACATGACGTCGAGTATTACATGGATGAAGAAGAAGTATCCCAAATTTTAAAATTGAATAATTTAATTATACAACGTATAGCTATGTTGGAAAATTTAAATTTTTGTCAGTATTATTATAATGTTTTGGATTTCTGTAAAACTATCACCTCTGAAAGTCCTTTACAAATTTTACATGCATTTTGTTCCATAACTCCAAACGATATGTTAAACAACGCTCTCAGAGAATATGTATACTTTTATAAACTTAAAGTTATCAATGATTTAAATAAATAGTTATATTATTGATATGTGTGTTTTCTTGAACTTACCAAAAATACACAAATCAAACCCATCATTTTTTCTTGAGGAGTTTCCCATGTAACCTTACTCCTTCAATAGGTGGATAGCAGGGAAATTAAAAACATATTTGAAATAATATTTTATTTTAAACAAAATTGAAAGCAATACATATAACTTCAGCGAGACAACCCGCCGACCGCTTATCAGCTCTTATTTTAAACAAAATTTAAAGCAATACATATAACTTCAGCGAGACAGCCCGCCGACCGCTTATCAGTATTTAAAGCAATACATATATAAATTTAAAGCAATACATATATAAATTTAAGCAATACACAAAAAGAGAGAGGAGAGTAATTTTTGTAATTTTCAAAGCCAACCTTCACATTAATTCATCGATTTCAGTCTCGCTATCTTCAGAATCGATGAACCTGGTGCTTTTTGGATACGAGTGAAGTGATCTCACGCATGACTCCACATCCTTTATATCGCACAAAACATGGCTAAAACAGCTCTGACACCAATAAAATTGGGATTGAAACACATCTGTAATTATGAGGTAATCTTCATATAGTTCATGGAAATGATCGAAAATAGCAAACAATGACTTTTGTTGTGAATTGTGGAAATTTTTTATATTCGAAAAACATGTCTTACAAACCCGAAGGTTGTAATTTTTTATTTTATAATAATTTGTCCAAACACAATATTCGGATTCATCAAATTCGTGACTTGTTTCATCCGCATTTAAAATAGTGTTTCTCATCGCTGTTCTTACATCGTGACTTGTTTCATCCGCATTTAAAAGAGTGTTTCTCATCGCTGTTCTTATAAATTTTGAACAGCCGATGAATTGTATCTCTGCAAATGGTCCTAGTTTCGCTTGTTTATTTATCGCTCTCCACCTGTAGAATGGGTACTTTTTCACGATTAATTTCATAAGTATCTCCGGTAATAGAGATAGCTCCATTAATTCGGCTAAATTAACAACATTTTCGCAAACAGATTTTATGCATATCTCTTTCAAATTTACAGGCTGCTTCATTATCTACGATAACAAAAAAAAAAAATATTAGTTTAAGCTATAGTGTCCCCAAGGAAGCGTATCAAATGTACCTGGCATTAAATGACGTTTATCGTCATGCGGACTTAGACTAATTTTTGTTTGTTCTATACTGAAAACTTTATGTGCATAGGCCCGAATACATCGTTGGCTTGATGAGTGTATTTTAAAATCTTTTAAACATGTTTCATAATCATCATACGTTATTTTATTTTTCACTACATTGGATTTTACACCTTTAGACTTTTTTGTTATACCTAAATTTTTCAAATCATTTTTTATTCTTGTTTTGCCGAGTTGCTTTCGCTTTAGGCGGAGTTTTTCATTTTCTCTGTCTTTATCATTTATTTGCAACTTGTAGGTATACATTTTTGACCTAAGTCCAACAAAATGAGTCATAATTTGACCCTTTGACTCATCCTTTAAAAGACCAATAATTTTTTTATTAACTCGAGGCATGCTATATAAGTTATTTTCGGCATAGTCAGAAGTATCAAATTTAGATAAATCAGCCTTTATCACTTCCTCATAAGCATCTGCGCACTGCAATTCGTAGACAAAACTGTCGGTATCCATGTACATTAACTTGCACTTGTTGACACCTAATTTTGGTAGCATGTAGTTATAATGGAAATCATACATGCATATCTTGGAAATGTCTAGAATTGCCATTCCTATATACAGAGGTTTATTAAATGTCACTTCAGCTTTAGTTAATTCAATAGCTACCAGATTTTCATCTAAAATTGTTCTGCTATGAAACCGAAAACTTGCAATCAAGTTTTTGGCGCCATAACGTCCCTCCCATTGTCTCACCAATTTCACAGATCTGTGGCGTCTGATGTTCTCCATGGTCTTACCAAACACCGCATTATTCATCAATTTGAAAAGATTCTTTTCAAAGTCGTTCGTAGCTGCAGTCCGCAATCGAGTATTAAGCTCGATGTAAGACTTCAGCCATGTTGACTGTTTGAATTGTAACACTTTATGTATTTTGGTTAATTTTAATCCATTATTTAGAGCCTGCTTCAAATTTCTATAATGCATAATATATTTTTCCTTGTTATAAAGCGTTGTCAGTAATTTTGGTAATTTTGATCCTGACGGAATGCGGTGCTCAGCAGCAAATGGTAGATCTTTGTGAGTATCATGTAATTCGAGTGGGTATTCGAGGTCAACTTGGAAGATATAACCTTCTGGCGAATCGTCTGGAATCGACAAAATATCCATGTACCCAGAACATGGTTCAACGCTGAACTTGGTATCCACCCATTTGAAGCCTTCGTAGGGCAAGGGCTCACTCATAGCCCAACCATACAGGTTATTAACATCCAAGTACATAAGATATTTCGAGGGCTTTGTTGGATCATAGTCATGCATGTATTTATTGTTAGCTTCCGAAAATCGGTTGCTACATACAGATATTCCGCCTCTGATACCTTTTTCGATAAACATGATCATATCTATGTCCTTGAGTAATTCTAATTTGCATTCAGTGAATTTAAGCATACAATCCCATGTATACCCTGGCATAGTATAGTACCATGCAGGATCTAAATGGTATGTATCTCGACACTTTTGTCTGAATTGTTCAAAAACATCAGCAAGGAGCAAAATATCTGTCTTTAAATAAATGTCTGAATATTCACCCAAATTTTTACAATTAAAAGTATGCCACACTTTTTGCGCATGACTGTACTTTGCCTCACCAATATCGTCATCGCATAATTTATTGTAAAACTTATCAATTGGTGGTAAACAAGTTTCTTCTAATTTAGCTAAACTATCAATATAATCATAGCAAAAAACGCCTTTGCAAGATAGTAATTTAAAAGCTTCATCATCTACACCCTGAAACCCTTGTTTCAAATTTTTTTTCTCTTTAATATCTAAAATTGATGCTAATTCATCGAGTGAAGCTCCCATAAATCTGAACGAATCAATAAATCGTAATTTTATATCATTTTCATCGGAATACAGGGTAAAAGAAATATATTTTTCTTTATTAATGGGAAGTACGCTCAAACGGCCTCGTTTACAGAGGTCAACAATCATGAAATTACTGTCATATCCGCTTAAGTTATGGAATACAACAGGAACAACAAACAATTTTTTAAAGTTGAGGTTGCATGCTTCATGTGCAAATCCTCTAAACTGTCCTGTGAAATGATCGTGATCCCTAACGATTTTGTCTTTGCAAGCGAAGTCTTTTTCACATATATGACAGCTTTGTGCTTTACGCAGATCAAGCTTCTCAGTCATAGGTATAATCGTTTTTATTTTAGAATTTACAAGTCTAGACACATCAGTCATTTCATTCGCAAACCAATCCATACAGTCCGATCCTCGGTGGCTTTTAAAATAAGAAAGACTATTATCATATGAACACTTCACGTAGTAGCCTGCACTATATGGCACATGTTTTTGATATTTAGTTGTTTTTGTTATTTTATGAGCTATATTTGTAGCAACATTTTCCAATTGACATTCAAAATCAGCATAAATTATAAATGGCGTAGTTTGTTTATATGTAAAATTCCTGAATTGAACGTGCTCATATTTAGGTGGAGACATTTTACATTTATTCAAATCAGAACAAAGTTCTTCATGCTCAGCTAATTTATCTGAGCTTGTATAATAATTTAAACAGCGGTCGCAAATGAATTTTTTATGGCTGTTTTTGGTAAGTTGATAATTAAGTAGTCGAGACATGTCTTTGATCCAAACATAATGAAATCTGATTTCAGATTTATCGTCATCATCTGCAGGCGGAGCCTCATAATCGTTCAATCTCGGATAATATTTATTTTGAATAAGCAGCAAATTTACATGTTTTTCACGTTTATTTGCGGTAAGTCTAGCTGGTGCTACTACGTAAGTTGTTTTTTCTTTAACTAAATTCATTTCTAATGCATATACGTTAACTGAAATATCATTCGCTTTTTCAAATCTAGAAATATTTTGTAATGATATTGGAGCTTCCAAGTTTTCGGTTTGCAAAACTGTGCTAAAATGAGGATATGACTTGGTTCGGTTAGAGTGCAATTCAGAGGGATATAAACAGCTAACAATAGCCCAATAGAAACAATTCTGGTCATAGTTTTCCACATTTATACAAGCACGCTTCATCTGGATTTCCTTAGGTAATCTGATAAAGGATGAGCCATTACCCATTTGCAGTTTATTTACATTAACCTCCAATGAGATCACTCGGCATAAAGCAGCCCCAGAATCTCTTTCTTGAAAATTAGATAATTTTGTGAAAATTTTATCTTTAACATTATCATCAAACCAACTATGTAAATCGGTAGACTGATCTATGACAACATTTTTGGTGGTAAAATAATATAAATCTAATGTTTCCACATCCCCAGACTTTTTGATAAATTCCCCACAAAAAGCAGTATTTACTTTCATAAACTTGAATGAAGTTAGACATGATACAATTTTTTCTTTGAAAATGACATATGCGTCATCCAAAAATTTTCCTAAGTCCTTATGATATAAATTTACAATGATTCCCGTTTTAATTCTGCTAGTAAAACTCGATGCAATATTTTCCCATTTAACCCTACTACGTAGTCTAGAATTTAAACCTAACCCTATGTGTCTATTCAAAATTACTTTGCGAAAATGTTTGAAATGGCCAATATTTGCTTGCAGTTTTCGTCTAGTTCCGACGCATAAACTAACGTCTTTTATACGCCTACTGCAAGCCTTAATGTATTTATTCAACCGTTTTAACCACAGTTCTGCATCTCTTACAGTGAATTTATCAAAAACAATTTTATGTACTTTTCTAATAGCTACCAGCAAATCATCAGACTGTTCAATTATGCTTGACATGGCTTTGAAAATTGAAAAATTCACTCACCCTCTCTCTCTTTTTCTTGTATCTCCTAGTTTTCAATGATCTCGAATGATATCAAGGGGTTGAGCTTCCCAATGTCCACCAATCCTTTCAGAACTATGGAATATTTCCCATCCAACAAATATGGGATTGCTTCCAGGTATTTTTCCGTCACTCGAATTGGCAGGAATGTAACTTTATCATTTAATTCCAAAAGAATGGAGTCTCCAAAGCGTCCTTTGGTAAGCTTTGCTGCCAGAATTTTCTCAGGCACATTAATTTGGAGGTCCTTCAATTTAATGATCGGTTTCCTTTCTGCAATTACAGAAACTTCATTTAATTTTTTCAAATCCATCTGAAAATAATAATAAGCAATCGATGACAATTTGCTTTGAAAAAGATTGTAGTAAGAGAAAAAGCAATTTGCTTTGGAAAAGATTGTAGTACAAGAAAAAACAATTTGCTTTGAAAAATATTGCAGTATAAGAAAAAACTTACCTTTTTGATTGTGTTGCTGCTGCTGATACTTTTTGATTGTGTTGCTGCTGCTACTTCTGTTCGACTGTGTACTGCGTGTGCTGCTTTCACCTTATTTAAACAATCACCTCCCGCCTATGAGATCGTCGGTTATCAGTATGTGACGTTAGTGTTTTTGTTCTAGAACATTCGCTGTTTAAACGTAAATTCCGATTTGGTTTTATTTTTGTGATTTTAGCTAACCTCACGATAAGGTGACTTCCCGTATTTTGCTAACATAGTTTTATAATTGCGATTGTGGGCAACCTCACGATAAGGTGACTTCCCGTATTTTGGTATTGTGGTGCTACAAACTTGTTATCAGTTTTTGCTACTTCCTGGAATTATTATATTATCAAACCGAGGCTTCATCCGGTTCTACTATTCGATACATTTTAATGTAACGTTCGTAGGAATTTCAGAAAAACAATTTAATTATTTGCAAAAGTTTATTTTAAAAATATTATTGATAAAAAGAAATTATTTTTGTTAATAAAGTCTTGAGATGATTTAAAAGGTCTCCATTAGGACATGGAATATCAAATATGTTCCAATTAAAGGGTCCGGCTGCAACAAGTTTTTTGGTAAACTCATTATATTTGTAGTATGTGGTGTTTTTGAAAAAGTACATGTGTCCGTCAATGTACTGGAATGCCCCCGTAACATCTGTGGGTAGTCCAGGGAAAATATCTTTTATTTGTCCTCTATTCTGGACAGTTTTCAAGTTCTTGTCAAATTCAATATAATTACTGTTATTATAAAATACATATATTTTCCCATGATTGCTTTGAAACATTGTGTTTATTTGAGAATTTTTAGGTATAATTAAATTATTTTCCTCAAGTATTTGTAGAGCGGGAAAATCTGCTACATAGTATTTACGGTCATTGACTGCTATTAAATTATTTGAAGAACTTTGAAAAATTTGAATTACGGGGCCCACTTCTTCAGGTAAATAATCATCGAGTATTTCTGGTTGCGAGGGAATAAGTTTCGAGTTCAAATCAATTTTCCATAGGGAATTTCCATTAATAATATATAAATGGTAATTTTCAAATTCACCAGCCATGGCAATGAACATATACTCCGGTGTTATATCGCATAAATTTTTATCCGGTTCATTTGGTTGATGTCTATGATCAAGTGTAGTCGGTGGTGGAGGAGATGTGGGTTTGAAAGGATTATTTACATATGTATTGATTGGTCCATAAAGAGCTTCAAGGGCCATTTTATCATCCTCATCTAATTTAGGAGCAATGTTGAATTGATACCATGGATACATTATTGCTGACTCAATATCACTGTGAGCAATTCCTAGGATATGTCCAATTTCATGAATTAATACCATAAGTAGACTAGTCTGATCTTCTGAAGTTGATCCATCCAAACTTAAATCCCACTTCTCATCACCATCAATATGAAGCTCTACACAACTGTTGCCTTTTGGGAAATAAGCATGTGCCAACACCTTTCCGGGACCATCAAATGTACTGGAGCACTCATCTCTACCTTGGCAATCTGCTCGAAAATAGTGCTTTCCCCGTACAACTGTAATAGTTATATCGGGAGCATAAGGTCGTGTTTTGTGTATTAATTCAAATTTAAACTTTGAACTGTTACTCCACACTTCAAAAGCCTTTTTGGTTACTTCAAGATATTCTGGATTTGCCCGAGTTGCCTGAGGGAAATACCATTTCAAATCAAATTTTGACCATTTTGATTTAACTCTAAAAGAATGATTATCGTCGGAAGCTGCTTCACTTACATTACATCTTGGCCTATTTAGAAGTTGAATTGTTTTTTCATCTAATTCTCCCGTTGCAGGGATATTATATCTTTCTTGAAAACTCAACAAATAATCCCCAAGTTTAGTCAAATCATTTTCATTTGTGTACCCGAAACGTTGTAAATACTTCATAGCGTACTGTTGGTCGATAACACATAGCGCTGGGCAGAGCGCTGCCGCTAATATAATTATTAACATGATCTTCACCCTTCTGTTATCTTTAAAAAACTAATCCCCAAACACATTATCAACAACATATATATATGTTTTTTCAAAAAAACCTCCCAAAGACTCAACACGTTGCGTTTGACGTGTCACGCATATTTCAGTTCAAATATAGCATGTAAAGCCCCCTCGGTATTCGTTATTTCATAATGTTTCAACATAAGTTACTTTTAAGTCCCCCGGTAGGAACCAAAGGCGCGCCGCCTTATCATCCAAACGGATCTTTCTCGACTACGTCACA
>CAJUYG010004533.1:0-16448 GCA_910591675.1 Galerucella calmariensis
AGTACAGTTCGAAAAGTTATTACTAATTAAAGTTCAGAAAGTGATACTGCTTGAATTTTAATAGGTTATATGGAGTTAATTATGCTTTTAAACAATAGACAAGACCACTTTATAAAGCTGCTGCCTGCTATGAGAATATTTCAAAATATTTGTATTCTTTTTTTTGGGAATATTTCTTTCACAAATTTATTAAGTCATAGTTTTGAGAATATTACGTGGTTATTTTGTACCCCTATTTTGTTTATGTTCAGAATAATGGTTTCATGTTTAATAGATCCACTTATATTAATTCAGAAAAAGTTATCATGGTCTACCAGTTGATAACAAGCGGATATTTCAAATACCAACGTTTTTGCAAAGTTTGTGGCTTACAGAATTTCCTGAAAAATATGGGTTTTTTATTCGCCAAAACCACTTGACTTCCTCTACGTATACGAGGGTTGTCTTTTATATTTTACATGAAGAGCTAGAAAAAGAGACTATTTGTATTCTATTAAAAACATATAAATTAGATTTGCCTCATACAATTCAGTTAGTTACAATTTCATTCTTAACTATATAAATTCTATTTTCACTATATTTAAAAAAAACCCAAATGTGGTGTTAAATATAATACAACAAAAAACTGTTAATGATAATGATTTGATAATAATTATTCTTAATACAAAATAAACAAGACTTTTCTTTCACTCCTTTCTATTGACTCAGATGATTACCTAATTATTAATAGTAGGTATATTACCTATACACCAAGGTGGTGAAGACTTCACCACCATGGTGTGTATACAATTTTTTCCACTACTAGCCAAATTTAAGACAAACATTAACAATAATTCACAAACGCACCACGAGAAGCGTTTACCTCGTCGTCTGACTGACAAGTACACTGTCAGTTTTCGATATATTAGGAGCATACTCGTTATGTCATCAGTCATTTTTGATTGAGCGCAAATTTCAAACTAATGGCATCTTTATTCTAATAATTTTATCTTGATAGGTAATTTCAAGCAGCAAATATGTTAAAGACAATCTTCTGGGTATACAAAATTATGTTGCACAAGTTTTTGTTGAACTACTATCCCTGAACTCTCAGAATATTTTGTCTATTATTGCCCTAGGTTAATAATAGAAAAAATTATTAACCACTAATAGGGAAACTCAACTTCTCAGTTAGCTAGAAGAAGCGATAATTGTCAACTTCACAGCTAGTAGTGGAAATCGTTATTTATGTATTAAGAGCGAAATTGAGGAATTATTGTTCGAAAGCAAGGGTTAACGCGCGATGCGAAGCAGAGAGCGTTAATTTCTTGAGAACAATAATTCCACTTTTAGCTCGCAATACGTATAACATTTTTTCTACAATCACTTGAATATTATTATAACTAATAAAATTGATAAATTCATACTTTTTATTTCAAGTACCTTTCAAATATTTTATAAAATTTTAAACGTGTGATTATTATTGTCAATACTGTCAATGTACTTCTTATTCTACAATTAGAAAGGCCTCAGCTAACAGGGTCATCCGGCCAGTATATGCAAAATATTCAGAACGTCGCACAACATTAAGCACATAAACACAAAAAACAATTAATACGGTAACATCGCAATCACACTAATTAATTATTTAAAACATTAAGAACTTAACAGAACAGCGATTTATTAGATTGTGAAGAAGATGTCACTGTCACTGCCACTGTCACTGTCAGTACAATTATGTTTGTAGTATCGGTTGTTATGGGCAACGAGCGTTTTGCAAGTTTTTACAGGAGCGGGTAAACATACAACACGGCTCCACCCACCACGTCAAATTTAGTAGTTGACTTGCGCATGCGTCCAAGCAGTCTTTAACCTTCTATTCGATGTGACTGAATGTGAGCTGATTAGCGCAGTTAGTGGGGTATTGAGCTTACAACTCAGAGGTCGTAGGTTCGAAACCCGGTTAGGTGCCGGTTTTTTTTTTAGTTTTTTATTTCTTATTTTTTGATATTTCTATAAATAGTTACACTTTTATCAACAGGGTTTGGGCCTGGGTCTTGTTTTTTTAGTTTTATATTTCTGATATTTACATATTCATTTCAATATTGTTATGGTACTACTAAATTTGTAAAGTCTTGAGTCATGCGCTGTTGAAGGAGCCGTGTTGTATGTTTACCCGCTCCTGTTTTTACGCTCGGCGAGCGTAAAGTAATTCTCCACAAGAAACGTCAACTTTTCGTTGTAAATGGCAAGAGAAAAGACCTACTTTTCATTGGATTGTAGAAAAAAAATATTTTTATTGTTATTTATTATTATATCTTTATGTTTCAATAAAATGTTTATGTTCAGCTAGGGCACAACTTTGTTTTCCTAACCTAAGATCACTTTGATGTTGAGTAACACGACTTTTAAGCCATCTCGATGTCTGACCATAGCTGAATATTAAAATTTCTTCATATTTCAGCCTTGAAAAAGGATTCAAGTAAATCCGAAAGCTTGGAAGTAGTAAAAAGAGTTCAATTTCTTAACCAGTCCAGGAAAAATAATGGGACGGAATCCCCAATAAATAGTATTATAGTTTTCTAACTAGCCGTCAAGACTACCCTTTGTTTCATTAATATTAAGGTAAATTTTCACTTAAGTACTATAGTTGGGTTCCATGGAATGGATTCTTCTTTTATTTCGCTATCTGAAACTTTTATTTTCTCTTTTAAATTTACGCAAGTCAAAGTAAACGTGAAATATTTCATATTTTCGTGATTTACATTCCAAGTACCTCTCTGACTTCGGTGGTTTTCGATAACAACTATTTAAATGAAGATTTCTTGACAATAGCAACATAGTTATCTGAATTTTAATTAGTGATGGATCGTTTGAAGGTTTTGGTCATACTATTCCTTCTTTGCGGAATTGTTTCACAAGTTCTGTCACAGGGATTTGATATTTCAACAGGTCAAGTAGTGAACCCAACGTGTACACGCTGCCATAGTCTTTATAAAGGAAAGTGTACACGTTACTATGGTAACGGTTGTCCGGTACGAAATATTTTTTTTACTTATTATTAGACAATATCGAGAATATAAAATAGAACTCATTGTTTTCAGTCCTAGATATAAGTTGCGTGGGGTAATTAATAGTACGAAGGCACACAATCTTATACTATGGATTGTGTAAATCATATAATTATGTATACTGCATCGTAGAAGGAAATCTAGTTCAATTGAAATGACAAAATTGATCATCCAATTTATTGTTACTTACTTGATATTTGATAATTGTTTGTTGTTAAATTGTATGCATAAACAAAGTCATCAACAGTAGTAGGTACCTATGTTGATATATTTTAAATCAACTCGATCCTTTTATTTTTCAGATGTCATTACGCAAACGACCTCGCAGATCAAGAACCGCAAACTAGCTGAGCAAATCTCGTGTAATTTTTATTATAGATCCAAAATGAAAATAATAAAATAATCTCTGTTAACCTCATTAGACTCAAATTAATAATTTTGCTTTAATTACATCATATTGTAAGAATTATTTGTTCAAAAATAAATTTAATCATAAAGTGACTGTTCTTCAATTTAACTTACTTTTTAAGCTTGTGATAAAATAGAGTGTCACGAGAAGACGCAAAGTCACAAAAGAAGTAACAAGAAGGAGATGGAAGTATAACTTATTAAGAGATCTTAAAATTTAGCTCAAGTACGTAAAAACCAATTGTGAAGGGTGTGACATGAGAACGTTCTGTGGAGAGATAACTTTACAAATATGGTAGGTAGTTGCCAGAAACCTAATCAGATTAATGGAAAAAAAGATCAATAATTATTTGTCCAATGGAATAGAGATCAGGGCTACAAAGGGGCCAGTCCATGGATTACATACCAACTTATCCAAATTGTCACGGACCGTACGGGCAACATAAAGTCTTGCATTATAATGCATTGATAAATGGTTATTTTGCCAACAAGTGCGGAAAGTGATACTTTCCCGCGACTACAAGCGGTCAAGGGCGGGAAAGACACTTTACGCATGGGTTGGGATCATTATTTATTCTACGACCCTATATACAAAAAAGTATACAAACCTTTTTTTCAAAAATTATTTTATTTCAACATACATTTACAAAACTTCAACTAAAAACTACTAATTATTATAAGTATTAATATTAAAAACAGACTTTGTTGCATTTTGTAAATTACTTAAAATTGCCGGTCCAGTGGAGTTATTGGGTGTTAACCAGTAAGTAGATGACGTTGATGAGGATGGCATATGCTGCAGGTCGCATAAAGATGACGCGGTGGCGACAACGGTTTTAAGTCATTTGTAGATGAAATAATGTTGTTTGATATATTTCGTGAATATTTATTTGTTGTAACAATAGTTTTAACTTCCGAAGTAAAAAACTATCTAATAAGGTCAAAATTGACACTTTCAAAACTAAAACGCGTGCGGGAAAATGGGTTGAATTATTTCCCACAATTTTTCGTCCTAATCATCCTCCAATATTTCATCAAAATCAACAACTCCACTTCAAACTCTCATCTCACGAAACCTACCACCCAAATTCTGCTCTCAGAAGGAACTTTTATTTCTTTTGAACAGAAATGAAAACTTAAAAGACCAAATCTCTCACCCGAAATCAAATCCAAATTGCACAGCTCTCCTCAAAAATTACTAGAAACATTTTCCCCTTAAATTCTACAAATTGGATATGCTGAAGGTCCCTATCCGTCCCTATCTCCGCTGTACATGCGCAGTTCATCCCTTGCTTTGCCTATTTTATGATCATAGACCCTAAAAACTCGTGTTCCGATAAAACTTGCATTGTAACGAAGTTTATAATGTTCATACTCCAGCTATCCTACCAAATCCGATATAATTCTGCATGTCCACTCACCCTTAGCGTTCCCTTCCCTCAACCTTTCCAACCATAGTTCCTGTATTTCCTTCGTTATGAAGATTCTTCTTCCCTTAACCCCTGTTCCACATCCATGTCCTCTCGTCAATCAACAGGTCAATTGGGGGAACACCCCCACCTCACCTACAACGTGCCGAAACAGTGGAGCACCACGGAAAAAGTGCAC
The DNA here is from genome assembly GCA_910591675.1 of Galerucella calmariensis. Classification (NCBI taxonomy): domain Eukaryota; kingdom Metazoa; phylum Arthropoda; class Insecta; order Coleoptera; family Chrysomelidae; genus Galerucella; species Galerucella calmariensis. Next base: position 5,067 of record CAJUYG010004533.1, read on the forward strand.
CGAAAATTAGAAGAACTAAAGGGAAAGTGCACAATCAAACCTTCACCTTGAAGAGGACTATCTCCTATAACGGCTATACCAGGGTAGAATTAAAATTTTTGCGATATCTACTGAAGGATAGAATAAATTTCAAAAGTAAAATCATGCTCGAACAAAATAAATTAATATTGTTACTTATTGTATCATAGTTTCTGTTTCTGTTTTAATTGTAAAGTCCTGGTCCCGTTAAGATGAAAGAGTTTGAAACTTTCTTTATCGAGCTTTAAAATATCCTGTTTGTTAATAGCCCATATTAATACACTAGTTGGTTAAATAAATATTTAAAATCATAATATTGTCTACTTAGTTCCAAGAATATTGTGTACTCCTATTTTGTTTGTGTTTATAACCAACAATATTTCCATATCTACCATTTCCAGTCCTGATAATATATTAATGAAAAAAATGTTTATCATCATTTACCAGTTGATAAAAAACGGATATTTCGGTTGAGAAAGTTGTTATTAGAAACCAACGATTTTACAAAGATGTCACAGCATTTCCTGAAATATAAATATTTTTTTTCCAAAACCACTTGACTTCCTTCACCTAAACGAGGGTTGTCTTCTACACCTTGGTGAATTTGTTCTTAATAGATCGTCTCCAATGTTAATCCGTCCACGTTCCAAGAACCTGGCTACATTTATACCAAAACCTGGAAAATCTGAACAAACCACGGCTAAAGCTCTGAGACCAATCAGTCTAATGTCATTTATGCTAAAGACTCTTGAAAAACTTCTCGATAGACATGTCAAAGATGGTAGTATCGTCAACCCTGATGCACGAGCTCGAACCAGTTGTTGGCATTCCCAGATGCTCCACTTGGTCATGGTTGAAAGGGTGGGTAAAAAAACAACACAATAAACACTGGAAGAATACGCCCAGGCAAACACATGGGAAGAAATTTATAAAAGAACCACCAGAAAAAGTAGCGAAAGAACTGCTCTCAATGAGCAGGAACAAACTAAGCACCACAACGGGGCTTCTTACGGGACAATTTCTCACAAAGGAGCACCTTAACAAAATAGGGCTGTATAACGAAAACCTCACATGCAGAAGATGCAAAAAGAACACCGGAGCAGCTCTGCACATATTATGCAACTGTGAGACGCTTGAAGCTTTTCACTAGCTCAATAGTTGTTCCCAGTCACGTAGCTATAGCTTTTACATGAAGAGGGTTTTGGTTTTTTTTCATCTGATAGGTTAAGAAGGGGAAAGCTTTATTTAAGGCGTCGCCTAAGGCAAAAAAATCGAGTGCCACTACCTAAAGCAATTTTTCAAGTTCAAGAAATAATGTTTAGTTTTTTTTTTTTTAAATTATTTGTTTGACTTGGATACATTTAAAAGTATTTTTAAACATCGTTTTTCGTTTTGCCCCCTTCTGCTGAAATGATTATAACCATGTATGTATATTTTTGAAAGGAGCCGCCCCTTCGCCACCTCAGCCTCTTGGGCTTATTGTGGATTCTCCTAACATTCTGACTACAACCTATTCAGCGAATCCGTTCCCTTTATTAGCTCATACAGGTTCTTTACTGGTTGGTTGTAGAATTCTCCTGGAGTCATTTGGGGTCTTCCATTTAGTTTTTGCCTCCTGTGGTCCAGCGTCTCACAGTTGCATGATATGTGCAGTGCTGTTTCAGTGTCCTTTTTGCATCCCCTTCATGTGAGGTTTCCGTTATACAGCCCTATTTTGTTAAGGTGCTCCTTTGTGGGAAAGTTTACCGTAAGAAGCCCTGTTATGGTGCTTAGTTTGTTCCTGCTCATTAGAAGCAGTTCTTTTGCTACTTTTTCTAATGGTTCTTTCATAAATTTCTTCCCATGTGTTTGCCTGGGCGTATTCTTCTAGAGTTTTATGGATTGTTCTTTTACCCTCCCTTTTAACCATGACCTAGTGGAGCATCTGGGGATGCCCACAGATGGTTCGGATCCGTTCATCAGTGTTGACGATCCTGCTCTTGCATTTCGTCAGCTTTTTCATTGCCAGCGATTTCTTTGTGACCTGGGACCCATTCAGTGTTACACAGTTCCGAGTCGCCAGTCTTCTAAGTTCTTCGCCGCATTCCCATACCACTTATTTAAAAAAGTGATAGATGATTGAAAATTGAAGCTTTTATTAAAACAGAAAATCAATCTCACAAAAGTAAATTTAACCTCTTCAGCTAAATTATTCACAATTTTTGAGGAATGTATTTCTATTGCCACATCCCGATGAATACTCATATTGCGGCATTATGCTAATAAAAAATTATTGTACCTTTATTGTATTTTCTATGGGGAGGGGTTGAAACCCCCAAAACCCCCCCCTTTATATACGTCCCTGGTTGTTCCATCTATTTCTCTTTTTATTTCTCTGTCTCTGCATACCTGCAAACTTTTGGTGTAGTTGTAATTATGTTCATCCTATTTCGTTTTAAAGTTTTATTGTATGTTTTAATCTTCCATGGTGTTAATACTATCATTATTATTGAGGTAAATTCTCACTTACTATAGTAAAGTTTAATGGAATATCTGAAACTTTTATTTTTTTTAAATTCATGCAAGTCAGAGTAAACATGAAATATTTTATATTTTCGTGCTTTACATTCCAAGTACCTCTCTGACTTCGGTGGTTTTAGATAACAACTATTTAAATGAAGATTTTTTTACAATAGCACAAACGTTATCCAATTTTTGATTAGTGATGGATTGCTTAAAGGTTTTGTTTATATTATCCCTTCTTTGTGGAATTGTTTTAACAAACATAGGTGTTTACCCAAAAGACCAACCGTGCTCCAAACCCTGCTATGTACGTTATCATGGAAAGTGTAGACGTTACTACAGTAAAGATTGTCCGGTACGAAATATTTATTTTACTTATTATTAGACAATATCGAGAATAGAAAATAGAGCCCATTGTTTCCAGTCCTAGATATAAGTTGCGTAGGGTGATTAATAGTACGAAGGCACACAATCTTATGCTATGGATTGTGAAACTAATTCGGGTTCATAATATTTGTATATTTCATCGTAGAAGAAAATCTAGTTCAATTAAAATAACAAAATTGAACATCTTATCAATTATCACTTGTTAATTGATAATTGTTTATTGTTAAATTGTATGCATAAACATAGTCATCAGCAGATATATATATATATATAGTATGTAGATATTTTTTAAATCAATTCAATCCTTTTATTTTTCAGCTGCTACCTCGCAGACCAAGAACCCCTTATAATCCGCAAAGAAATCGAGGGAAACTCGTATAATTTTTAATATAAACTCAAAAATTTTGATACTTATACAATAATTTCTGTTAACCTTATTATATTAAAATTATCAATTCTGCTTTAATTACATCATATTGTAAGAATCATTTGTTTAAGAATAAATTTAATCATACAGTGACTGTTTTTCAATTTAACTTGCTTTTTAAGCCTGTGAGAAAATAGAGTGTCACGAGAAGACGCAGTGTCACATGAGTAATAACAAGAAGAAGATGGAAGTGAGGTTCAAGAAATGAACAAACATCACTTATCTTCATGCTTAAACTTAGTAGGAACCGGTTAATGGAAATAAATGGGTCAATAATTATTTGTCCAATAATCCTACATGTTATACAACAAAGTAGTATTTCAGCCGCGGCGTACACAACATTTTTTAGACGACGCATGAAATCCAAAAATTTTTCAATTACACTGAGAATAGAAAATAAATAATGGAGAACTATAAACATTTTATTTATTGAACAATATAATGTACTTAATGATATTTGCAATGTCAATATTAATACATTAATTATTTGCAAAAAGTAATGTTGATTGTACTTCCAGGACAATAATTCATATTTATTGGATTGGATGCAGATGGAATATGTATATCTCTACCAGAGCGTCCCGAAAGTGTTTTGCAGTACGGAACTGTCACTTTCACTACACGGAACACTCAAAACGAGCAACTTTGGCGTCGTCTAAAAAAGTTTTTTGTAGTTTATTGTTAAAAAATAGTCACGGAGTGTACGGGCGACATGAGATCTTGCATTATCATGCATTGATAAAAGTTTATTTTGTATATAAGGAGTAAAGGGAACCACACTTCTACTACATTTCATCACCATCAACAACTTCACTTCAAACTTTCCACTTACCAAACCTACCACCCAAATTCTGCTCTAAGAAGCAGCTTTTCCACCTCTGATCAGAACCATCATCGACTCTTAAACACAACTTGACCAGGCACTTTTCAAATGAATTTTCCTTTACGTCCTCAACCATAGATGCGAAATTTCAAATTGTCAATCCACTTCCACCCGTCCTAAAATATTGTACCATCATCTTCAAAATCGTTCCATACATTTTATTTTGTTTTTTTAATCTTAGACTTACCACGGTTTATGAAAATCTTCAATTTTGTTTTTGTTATCCCGACTCCAAATACGAGGGCGGTTTGACGAAAGAGTGACTTTTCAATGAAAAAGTTAATTTACTTCAAGAAAATATTTTATTTTTCAACATAATCTCCTTTCCACTCTACACACTTAGGCCAACGAGTTTCCAATTTTTCAAACTATCCAAAATATAATCTTTTGCGAAAAATGGTGCGAAATCGCTTTCCACCAAGCCATTTTTTAAAGTTTGGAAACAGAAGGTAATAGGCAGAATTCAGATCAGGTGAATATAGCAGGAGTCTCGGAAATTCTCTGTCTAGCTACATATTCTAGCTACTTTTTTAAATTTCAAGATATTAAAATTTAGTTCCAGTACGTTCACAAGTAATGGAAATGTGAAGGAAAAGAGATGTTGTTTGAGTTCATAACTAAGAATAGTTCCATCTTTACCATTTCCAGTCCTGATAATATATGAATTCAAAAATGTTGATTATAATCTACCAGTTTATAAAAAACGGATATTTCGGTTGAGTAATTTGTTATCAGAAACCAACGATTTTACAAAGATACCACAGCATGTCCTGAAAAATAGATAAATGTTTTTTTTCCAAAACCACTTGACTTCCTCTAACTAAACGGGGGCTGTATTTAACACCTTGCATAAAGAGATAAAGAAAAAAAGCAGTGGGTACATTTTAAATACTATTACTTTTTGAAGTATTTTCCACAATGAGAACTGCATTTTTGCATCTGCTGAAACCAATTCTGGAAGTAGTTATTCTATTGGCTTGTTGGTACATTCAAAGAAGAGTTTTTGGACGCGTTGACTGCATCTTCTGGGGACTGTAATCTTCGACCACGCAATTTTTGGAAAAGTAAAAAATTAATTCAGGTCGGTAGTACCAACAATTCAATGTTTTGCTGCTTTCAATAATTTTTCGAGCTGTGGATAAACTTGTATTGTTTTGGTGGAGGATCATTCGTCGTTCAGGGCTGGTTTTTTGATATTTAGAAATTATTTTCTGCAAACAAACCGATCTGTACCAGTAGTAACAGTTTTTTGATCTAGTAGGGGAATTGTTGCTGAAAGGCCCTGCTTTTGAGACAAATTTCGGCACTTTTCAAAACACTTCGGGAACGGATAACACTCGTTGGATTTGGTTCATCTTGGATCACCCAAACAGGAGTTTTTTGAAATAAAAAAGGTACCTTTCCAAAAAAAATGTTGATGTCCGGTGTTCAGCAAAAATACGTGCCGAGGGTACCAATTATACTTACCATTCATAGTTTTTCAATAAATTATAGCGCTGCTTCTATTTCCAGGTCTTCTCTTATTTTTGTGTATCTCGTTTTGTTTTTTCTATGACTAAGATACCTACTTAATTTCTACGGCCTACATTAAACTCTTTTGTCGCTGTGTGAGCACATTCAACTTCGGTTTCTTTGATATTTTTGTTTGTTTATGAATGACCCGTTCATTGCATAGTATAGTTTCAAAGTGTATCGTACCCTACTATTAATTTTAATATTTTGGTTTTCGTTTGAATTTCCATGCCCAAATATTTGAAGCTTTTTCCCTGTTCAATAGTTGTTCCATCTATTTCCATATTTATTTCTCTCTCTGTATATCTACAACACTTCTGAGCTGTATTTATGTTCATCCCCTTTTCTTTCAAAGTTTCATTGTATTTTTTTAAGTTTTTTTGCATGTTTTAATCTTCCATGGTATCATTATTATTGAGGTAAATTTTCACTTACTATAGTTGGGTTCAATGGAATTGATTCTTCTTTCATTTCACTATCCGAAACTTTTATTTTCTCTTTTAAATTCACGCAAGTCAAAGTAAACGTGAAATATTTTATATTTTCGTAATTTATATTCCAAGTACCTCTCTGACTTCGGTGGTTTTAGATAACAACTATTTAAATGAAGATTTCTTCACAATAGCAACAAAGTTATATGAATTTTAATTAGTGATGGATCGTTTGAAGGTTTTGTTTATACTATTCCTTTTTTGTGGAATTGCTTCGCAAGTTATGTCGCAGGGCTTTGATATTTCAACAGGTCATTTAACGGACATACCTGACCAACCGTGCAAAGCCTGCCATGCACGTATAAAAAAGGGAGAAGTGTGTAAACCTTACTTCAGTAAAGATTGCCCGGTACGAAAAATTTATTTTACTTATAAATAGACAATATCGAGAATATAAAATGGAACTCATTGTTTCCAGTTGAAGGTATAAGTTGAGAAGGGTGATTAATAGTACCTACGAAGGCACACAATCTTAAACTATTGATTGTGTAACTAATTCGGAATCATAATATATGTATATTTCATCGTACAAGAAAATCTAGTTCAATCAAAATTAAACATCTTATCAATTATTACTTGTTAATTTATAATTGTTTATTGTTGAATTGTATGCATAAACATAGTCATCAGCAAATATATACAGTGTGGAAACCACTTATGTAAAAAAATTCTTTATGTCATTATTTTAGAAAATAATAAAAAATGCCGAGACACATCAACTTTTGAATTGAGTTGTGCGTTACGTAAACATAAATGTAAATGTACAGGGTGATTCACGCAAGTATGCTATAGTCGGTGTTGGTTTTTTTAATGAAACACCCTGTATATTAGCATATTTTTGTGAACCGATTCCAACAAACTAAATAATGTATGGTCAATTATGAATTATACAGGGTAAATTTTTATTTTTACAGTTATTAAACACATACATAAAATACCTGATGTATTTGTTTTTAATACATTGAAATAAATGCTCAAAATGTTCTCCACCTAGTTGTTGGCAATAGCACAGTCTCCTATAGAACTCCTCCTTAAGTTTGTTTAATGTTTGAGGTGAAACATTCCGTATTTCTGTAGTTATCCTGTCTTTGAGGTCTACAATGCTAGTTGGTTGTGTTGTATATACTTTGGTCTTGAGATAACCTCACAGAAAAAATCTAACGGCGTAAAATCTGGCGATCTAGCTGGCCATTCAATAGTACCTCTTCGTCCAATTCATTTATTGGGGAAGATTTCATCTAAATAATTTCTTACCATTAAAGCATAATGAGGTGTTGCCCCGTCTTGCTGGAACCAAACATTTCCATTCGGTAAGCTAGGATCTATTGCGTTGGGATATAAGTTTGCCGACGCAGGAATAACTTTATTTCTAAGCATATTCAAATATTTTTCAGCTGTCAAATTTCCATCTATTAATATAGGACCAATAATATGGTCGCCGATGATACCGGCCCAAACGTTCACCTTTTGAGGGTACTGAGTATGTGTCTCACGCATCCAATTAGGATTCTCTGCTGACCAATATCTACAGTTCTGTCGGTTCACCTCTCCATTCAATGTGAATGTTGATTCGTCAGAAAAAAGGATGGTACCGAGAGCTAATTTCTGTTCAGCTTATTCATTAATCTTTCGCAGAAATCCATTCTACGATCTGGATCGTCTTCTGTTAACTCCTGCACATAAGTTAATTTGTCGGGATGAAGTTTTTCTTCATGAAGACATCTTAGAACAGTTGTATGACTAACATTATTTTCACGGGCAATTTGACGTGTACTTGAAGTTGGATTCTCTTCGACACTTAACAAAATATCCACTTTCACATCATCTTCAACGAAGTGTGGTTTTTTTTTCAATGGTTTGACATGTCCAAGTTCTCTGAATTGTGCATGAATTTTAGACACAGTGCTTTGTGAAATATTAGGCAATTCGGGATACCTGTGATTAAATAAGTTTGCCACTTCAACTTGTCTTCTGCAGTTATCCCCGTACCCGATCATCATTAAAATCTCAATTCGGTGAGTCTCAGTTGAATATTTCATTGTTATGTCGACAAGGAAACAGTGATTGACAAAGATTTTAATTTTTCAGTATAAACTGTTGACACATCAACAACTGACAGAATAGAAAACAATCCACATTATTTACCGATTTGTCTAATTATTGGCGTTTTTAGGCAATTTTTAGGTATGATAAAATTCATGTGCGTAGCAGGTTTTGTTTAATGTACAAATACGTCTAATAATTAGTTAGCTTAGATTTTTGATAATTCCATATTCAGCTAATTAAAAAAACTACCAATATTTCAAGTGTAATAAATTATTAATTTTAAAATTTCACCCTGTATAATTCATAATTGACCATACATTATTAAGTTTTTTGGAATCGGTTCATTAAGAGGATTTCAAAAATATGCAAATATACAGGGTGTTTCATTAAAAAACAACAACACCGACTAGTGTATACTTGCGTGAATCACCCTGTACATTTAAATTTATGTTTACATAACGCACAACTCAATTCAAAAGTTGACGTGTCTCGGCATTTTTTATAATATTCTAAAATAATGACAAAGAATTTTATTCCATAAGTGGTTTCCACACTGTATATAGTATGTAGATATTTTTCAAATCAACCCAATCCTTTTATTTTTCAGCTGCCACGTCGCATCAGACCAAGAACCACTTAAAATCCGCAAACTAATTGAGGGAGCCTCGCAAGATTTTTAATATAAATTCAAAATTTTTGATAATTATACAATAATTTCTGTTAACCTTATAATATTAAAATTATGAATCTTGCTTTAATCACATCATAATGTAAGAATTATTTGTGTGCGAATAAATTCAATCACACAGTGACTGTTTTTCAATTTAACTTACTTTTTAAGCCTGTGATAAAATAGAGTATCACGAGAAGACACAAAGTCACAAAAGAAGTAATAAGAAGGAGATGAAAGTACAACTTATTACGAGATCTCAAAATTTAGTTCAAGTACGTTCAAAAGCAAATGTGAAGGGTGTGACATGGGAACGTTTTGTGGAGAAATAAATGTACAAATGGTAGGTAGTTGCCAAAAACCTAATTAGACAAGTCGAACAAAAACTAGGTTCAAGATATGAACAAACATCATTTATTCCCATGCTTAAACTTAGTAGGATCCGGTTAATTAATTAAATGGGTCAGTAATTCTTTGTCCAATAATTCTACATGTTATGGAATAAATAAAAAAAAGTTTTTGGTAGTCTATTGTTGAAAGTATAATAACAATAAAGGAATAAATTCAAAGAGGTTGAGGTCATTATTATCCCACAAACTCTTTATGGAATTGAGATCAGTGCTACACGGCGGTCAGTCCATGGATATACCAACTTTATCCAAATATCCACAGATCGTACAGGCAACACATGCATTGATAAAAAGTTATTTCCTATGTAAGGAGCAAAGGCAACCACAAATCTCTTTCAACTACTCTTTCATCATAACAAACCAGGACAAGAATATTTCTAGCGACGAGACTTATGAACTTAAAAACCAAAACATCAACTTCAAAAAGTGCTCGAGAATAATCTCAAAAACAACGAGCTTTCCCACCTTTCTAATCAGAGCCATCATCGACTCTGTACTTGTCAGTCAGACGACGAGGTAAACGCTTCTCGAGTTGCGTTTGTGAGTGCTGCGGTGTAGTAGTAGACCCCGTTAACAAAAACCAGGGCCGGATGCTCCCGTGTTTCATTTTCCGTCCGTCGTGCGCATGACGTCACTCAAGATCTTTTTTGTATTGCTGATATAGCAGTTTTGTATGTTTTTCTCTATTTACGCATTTGTTTAATTAGTTACAAAAAAAACTGTGGAGACGGAGTTTGTTCCAAATGAGCTGTTCTATTCCCTGAAGACATGAAAGTTTCGAAATTTGTAATACTTATAACTCAAAACTCTTTTTTTCACTGTGAAATTTATCTTCGAAGTATTAAAACGCAATTTTCATGAAAATCAGTGCAATATAGAGTAAACTGAGAAAGGAACTAATTTGTAGAGAACAACTCAGTTATTATTTTTCTTATTTTTTGGGAATTAAACCACAATATGTTTTTTTTATTTTTTATTTCGACGTTTAGGTAGCGTTCTAGCCAGTTCTAGCTACCGTTGTCAAGATGAATTAGATTTTTAAACAATTTTTGGTCCCTATCAGACACAACGAAAACATTTGACAACTAGACTAGATATTTTGAGCTTTGTTGTCAAATTTTATTGAGGTTCATTCGCAGTAAAAATAAAATATTTTATTGTATGAACCAGTGAAGTGCACGTTCCAAGAACGGTTTTATTGGGATAACGCTTTTTTGCTTATTTCGTAAATGTTATTAAAAAAGCGCGTTTGTTGTTACTTTTTTGTGTATGATTATTTTTGTTTTCAAAAGCACTCTCTTTGATTTTTCGTCTCTTATTATTGGGCTCTTTCAATATTATTTTCGACGAATCCCATTGAATTATTAGATTTTTTTACGAATCCTTGTGCGAATTGCACCCAAACACAGAACAATGCATTTTTAAAAGTTTTTATCGTCCATAAACGTCCACAAAATACACCAAAAGGTCTTCAAACAAATCAGAGTTCACTAAAAATCATCAAAAGCACGAGAACTCTTGGGAAATAACATAACAACATAACAACTATTTTAGGTCTTGAGAGACGTCAAGCGTCTTATTAACGACCGCAACATCTTATCTTCGGTGTGTTTATATCGTGAAGAAAAACCCACTAGAAGACTAGAAGTTGCAGTCGTATGCGCAGCTTTGAACGATATTGATGTTCAGATATTGTTCTGTGCAGTTTCTTCGCGCATACGACTTTATCTCCTAAATTCTAGACCATAGACTTCTAGTGGGATATTTTTACGTGAAACCGTTGAATGATAAACGGAGTCTATAGCTCTTAGCTCTCAAAGTTCAAAGTAATGTGTTGTGAACGCAATATCCGTTGTAATATTTTGACATTGAAATAGTGTATAATGTCAATTAGTTTTTGTCTCAAATTTGGCTAGTAGTGGAAAAAATTGTATATACACCATGGTGTCGAAGACATTTATAAGCCTCGCACCTTATTTCGCTCTGGGCGAAGCCCCTCGCCAAATAATTTTGGTGTTCGGTCAATAATAAAGGTG
>CAJUYG010004534.1:0-11348 GCA_910591675.1 Galerucella calmariensis
TTTTTTTTAAATACGTCTTCTGAAGTATGACATAAATTTCCAACTATTGACAAAAATGTAATTGAAAAATATTATATTGGTTGATAGTTACTGCGTAATTTGAGAAATAGTTTGGAAACTTTTGTCTCTCCTGTAAAATTTTAATTTTAGCAGTAACGCCTTTGTTTTACCGGAACAGCGATATATAGATACGGTCGGTCCTTTTCCACAAAGTGAAAATGGTAACCGGTGTTGCATCACAATGTTATGCGAATTAACGAAATATGCAGTAATAATTCCAGTTAAAAACAAGAAGCGAACACGATAGCTCGTGGAATTTTTGAAAATTTCATACCAAATTACGGTCTGATGAAACAGATTAGGACAGAATATAAAAATGAAATATTCAATGCTTCAACTAAAATGTTAAATATCAGTCATAATTATTCAACAGCATATCATCATGAATCTATAGGAGGTTGTGAGAAATTACATAGAACGCTTAATGAGTATGTGAGACATTTTATAAATGGAAGTAAGGATGACTGGGATGGATGGTGCAAATTATTTGCTTATTGTTATAATACGACTCCAAGCTCTTATCATGGTTATACGCCATTTGAATTATTGTTTGGTAGACGTGCTAACTTACCCGAGAATCTCACGAACGACATTGAGCCATGCTATAATATTGATGAATATCAAAATTAGTTGAAATATAAACTGCAGGTAGCTCATCAAAGAGCAGAGAAATATTTAACCAAATATAAAATGAGTAGACAAAGTCAAAATAGTAAGGTAGCTAATCCAGTTGATTTTAAAATAGGGGATTCAGTTTTAGTAAAGAGGGAAAATAGAACCAAATTCGATTCTCAATATATAGGTCCATTTACAGTCACAGAGGTGAGTGAGGTTAACTGTAAAATCAAATTAGAATCAGGTGTGATAAAAGAAATATACAAGAACAGAATCCATCCTTATTGTAAAATAACTTAAGAATTGTAAAGGTAGAAAGTGCGGGTGAGTTTACAAACAATTATGAATAGTGTAATAACAAACACAATAAACAAGTAGTGATAATAAATAAAAACCTTAAGTGAACATAAACAAACACGACAAACAACTGAGTTATCGTAAACAATTTTAAAGACAATGGACATACATTAGTTTATAAATATGTGACCGTAGGTTAATGACATTATTTAATAATCATTTATCATCTATTCTTAGGATATTCGTAAATTCATTTCGATAGGGGGAAAGGAAGCTCAACGGAATTTATTCTTTTTGTAAAAGGGGAAGGTGTGATGCCTTTTGGCCGAAATATTACGTTATTAATTATTTAAATTATTATTATAAATAAAGACATAAATTCCCTTGAAGCTAATTCCAATAAATTATGAATCGTTTATAAATATGAAATATAAAGTCGCACGTACGAAGTCAAGTTCAGAGCGTGAAATAAACATAAACAGTATTATTTATATTTACAAAAAGGTGAACTTGACTCGTCGTATAATAGGTTAACGATAGTGTTTTAAGATTCATTCTATTCATTCTAAATATATTCTAGTTAATATTCTAACTAGTGGTAGTAATAAGTAGTTAATGTATACTAGCAAGTAAGGTAATAAACAGAACATGTGCCAGTGATTCCAGTAGTTGTTTTATTCCTGTAAGATGACACACCGAGTGACCAGCAACACCACCTATCCAGAGGCCCTTACGCACCTATAATTTACCAAGTATCCATAGTAGGATACATACATTACAGTGTATAGTGTCATCTTCTCGTGACGTTCACATTTCTCCTCCCTCCTTTAGATTGATCTTCGTCGGCGAATTCTCAGGGGCTTTTACAAGTTCTTGTGAAATTTAGACTTGGGCAGGCGGTAATTTCGGTCCAAAAAGAATCTTGGGAATTCTTCTTCTTTTCTTCATAGTTACAAAAAAGACTGAAACAAATATTATTAGTAAAAGTGCAGTAATGCTGAGGCCGTTTGGAGTAGGCGGTAAAACTTCTGTTTCTTCTATCGGATGTAGTTAGCCATGGGTTTTAGGGATCTTGAGTTTTTCAATGTTCATTTTATGATCGGGCATCAATTTGATGGAAACAATATATGGTAACGATATTTCGTGAATAGTCTTCTTGCCGTAAATAGTTCCTTCTATTGTTATCGGCCCGTCTGACATTAGGAGGCTGCTAATTTCAATTTCTTGTATTTGAATTTTGGTTGGGTGAACGATACCTAACAAAATCGCTCTGCTAGTTTCGCTATAAAAGTTTTCAGTTACAATGGTTTCAGAGCAATCTTGAATATTGGGTAATTGGCATCTGGATTTGATGAATTTCGTACAGACTATGTATTCTGCTTCTCTTCTACATTCTTCGTACCATTTGTTATTGGCGTAGAAAAATGAAGGTGAAATAATCATAACGAATTCATTATTAGGTATGGGGTAAATTCTATGGGTAAGAAAGGTATTGGTATGGACAATTGGGATTTCTATTATTAGGAGCATTTTATTTACAGTTACACAGATCAATGTTTTAGAGGATTCTATTATTTCGTAGAGCTGTTCGTCATTAATAAGGAGGGCGTCTCTAGAATTAATTTTCAATTTTCAGTATTTCATTCATTCAAAGTAAATAGCTCAATATTTGAAAGATTCAATTGAGATAAAGTAATGGTTCGAATGAGTTGTATTATTTGTTATTTCTCGTTAGTATTATTGAGATTTATAATTTCATTAGAAGAATGACGTAACCATCAAAATCAGCTGATAATTTATTAATTGCAGCCGGGATTACAAGATTATTATAATTAATTTTTTCTGATGAGTTATTGAATCTTGTATCAAGAGATTGACCAAAGTATATTTGATTATTGAATTATTGTATTCTCTATTCAATCATAAGCAGTGATCAAGACTGTTTAGTCGAATTTGTTAGTATATTTTGGTTCAATTTAGTATATTTCATTAGTGTTCAATGTATTGTTCATTTGATTAGTATTTTTCAATCAGATATCACTTTTCTTAGTTTTTATATACCTACATATATTGTTATCAACTTTTTTGTGAGTTCCTTTTGAAATGGGAAGTAATTATCTAGAGAAGTTAATGCAAGAGCATCCCGATATTGGGGAATGGTAGCGTTAACAAGCTGGAACATTGTTTTGTTTATTGATTATTAATGCTTTTGTACTATTTGTAAATATCAAATGTTACTAAATATCTCGAATGACTGGGATCCATTTACTTTAGATCCTGTCAATCTAAATTGTTCATTAGATGGAGTTCCACCGGTAACCAATATGGATATCATTAGCTATTTGGTGTTTTCACATAGCTTTTACAACAAAGAACAGATGAAGGATTAGGAAAGTTTACAAGCCTACAAATACTATGAATCTGGTTTTGTGCTGAAAGTAGGGTCTACTTTAATCAATGGAGCTTTTGTTCTGGTAGGCAGGGTAAAACTTGAGTTTATTATTTTGAATCCAATATCGGCGGTATCCTAAATAAAAAATTATAAAATTGAATGAGAAACCCTATAGCATGTAGAGGAAGTCTCTATTGATGAATAAGAATAGCTAGACCAAGAAATAGTTTGGAAGTTTGGCAAGCAAGAAAAGCTCTTACAGACTAATAGTTTTGGGTTTCAATTTTTATGATTATAATATAAAATAATAATCTCCCAGTTTTTTTTACTACAGTTCTATAGCCAAATAATGAAAACTATACAGATCTATCAGGCTTCAAATGACGTTGAAAAGTAGTTTAACTTGAAACTTTAAATATTTGTGGCTCTTTTTTTGTCTTGGTCGCTGTATTTTGTGCTAAAAAGATGTTTTGAAAATTTAGTGCAAGTACTTGTTTACTCTACTTGAAGTATTAAAAATACATATTATGTTTTGGGTTAAACATTCACAAAAAATCAGCTTGACCTTTGGATGTATGGTGCCCTATACATGCCATCTCTATTGCTGGAAATTTTTCCTTTGTAAGAGAAAAATTTATAATTTTCGAAAGATTAATTCAGCATATGATTCCGTGATGTTTCCTTTATCAAATATTGAGAATTTGGAAGGTATCATTTTGGGTGTTTTTTCTTACACTTCTGAAGCAAAAGGCACAATAACATACAACAGTGGTGTCGTATAGTTTAAACTTCTAAACTGTTGTAAAACACCCTCAACCTCCTTAGCTGATGCCTGGTATGTCCTCATTTCTTTTTTTTGCTATCAAGGTATTTCACCCAATTCATTTGTGAGACAGGTACATTAGGTACCTTTTCAGATGAAGATGATGGCATTGGCCATAGTGATTGAATATCGGTACAAGATAATGAATCCTTCTTGCTGTTTGCATATTCAGCAGCAAAAAGAATTGCTCGGACATGACTATATACTTCGCTAATTCCAGCCATGCGAGTACAATGGGCCGTTAATATTGAACCATCCTTATGTATAAGGCACCATACATCCCAAGGTGTCAAGCTGGTCGACTTACTAGGTTTTACAATGTTATGCCATTTTTGGGAAGGGCGCGAAAAGTTACTTTATAGAAACTATTCCTTTCTCCCTCCATCCCAATCTAAAGTATATCTTTTTACAAGAGATTTTTAGTCTATTGAAATATTATTCAAACTTTTTCAAAAAATGGCATGTCGACTTGCTAGGTTTTGTCAATTTTTTTTTTTTCGCAAAAAGTTCATTACAAATTTGTTGGCTCAGTCTACTTGCTAGTTTCTGAATATTTACAATTTACAATTTTTAGTCTGGTCCTAGGTTTTCTCAATTTTTTTTCGCAAAAAGTTCATTACAAACTTGTTGGCTCAGTCTACTTGCTAGTTTCTGAATATTTACATTTTACAATTTTTAGTCTTGTCCTAACAGACGTCGAGTTATCATCAAGCAGAGAAGTGGAAATTAACTTAGTGTTGTTTTAGTTGAAACTGAAGTAATCAAAATATGAAAATATGGCAGTATTTGGTGAATTTGTGTTTAAAAAACAGGTAAGTATTTATTAAACAATTTAACCAAAAAATAACTGTTCAGGCTGGTCCAAAATGGTCTGACGTTATCTTCACAACCGATATAGGACGTTTTTCATTTTCGAGCCATTTTGTATTTTAAGGGATATCAAAATTTTGTGAACACATTGTTGATGCACTTTTTAAAAGCTATCCAGTACCGTAGTCAGATTTTTTATATGTGGCGTTTTTCATTTTCACGCTACTGTTTTGGATGTATGTATGTATGTGTGATTTTTGGGGTGACATTCACTGAGACCTAAAAGGTCTATTGTGCCCCCTTACTTCTACTCAGTTTCTGAGGAGAGTCTCAGAAACTAGTAGTTCCTTTAGTCCGATTTCCCGAAGGAATTTTAGGATGTCTGCAGGCTTCAACTTAGGCAAATGTTCCTCTTCTATCCAGTAATCTCCCAGATGCTGTGCTCTAGGATTCTGGAGTGCTGTGCAGTTGGAAAGTATGTGGATGGAGGTTTCTTCTTCCATTCCACAAAATCTGTTTTGGATACTTATTTCCAAAAGTGAGGAAAATAAGCATTGAATATTTTATATTGTATTTTTTTCCTTTTTTTTGTTGTATATTTTCAAATATTTTTATACTTGATTGTTGTCTGTTTGATTTAAGCGAGGATTCATGTAATATTAGAGATTGTTTTTCCACAGAGACGATGGCTACTGGCAAAAAACGGAAACTATCTTTTGATTTGGATAATTTAATTTCCCGGAAGACCACATTCTTGACAACGTTCGAGTCTTTAGCAAAATAAAATGGAAACTGATGAGTCTGGAGTGGAAAATACTTCAATAATATGTGGGAAAGTCTAAATGGATATTTGAAACAAGGTTTTTAGTGCTGATGAACCTGTCATGGATGTCACTGATTGTGTAGGCAATAGCATAACGGATGTTTTCAAGAAGACTTTTGAAACTATCATTGAAAAGCATTGTTTATTACCCCCTTGTATAGAATAGAACCGTGCAGAAGAAAGTGTTTTTCAAAACTTCAAGAACCTTTTAGAGAAATTATGAGAAAGAAATTCTGGAGGTTCAGTTTTGCTGGAAGGAGACCTTTTTGGACGCTCATGTGAAAAAATGTAGGATAATAATGCGACGACAAGAAGCCCAAACGAGCACCAGGAATGTTTCGCTTCAATATTTTTTGCCAATGCAATTTGATGGACCAGGAGAAAACTTCGATAAAGTACAAGATTGTAAAATTATGCTCCTACACACTTTAGGGATCATAACAGATGGAATGATAACTTGCCACATTGAATCTAAGATAAATGATTCAGAAGGAATGGCTGCAACAGCTGATGATAGGGGGCTTATTTCACGAATCATATTGCAAAACCAGAAAGAAGAGACTACAGAACTTATAGTAGGACATAAAAATTCCTACAATCCTGTAGTCTCTCATTACAATTTGGCACATGCGCCCAACAGACTCTATCTGTTTCCTGAATTAACCATTAAAACACTGTGGAGAGACTTTTGTGGTATAAAAAAGATTTCCTATGATCTGTATAGGAAAATATTCGACCAACAAAATATTGGATTCACATAACCATCTCAAGACGAATGTGTTTCTTGTTTAAAACATGATTTACATATCAAAAGTTCAAATCAAAATTGCCAGGAAATCGGTTGCAGCAGTTGTATCATTTTTGAAAAACACAAAAAGTTTTATACTGAGGCTAGGCAAAGATATGAAGAAGATTCAAAAAGACAGATAGCCAACAAAGAAAAAGTATATTACTCTTTTGCCCAAAATGCCCACAAAGGAATCTTCCTTCATCCCAAGGTATATTAAAATAACATTCAACTGAAATTTTTCACCAATTGTTGGATTTAATTTATATTTTAGAGTAGTCGTTTTTAATGAGACATTTGCTTCCATGAACCAAGATGAAAATAAATGCGTGATGTGGCGCATGAAGCAATACGTGGAAGATCAGCATGTGATGTAGCTTCAACTTACTACAACATTATAATGATGATGATGTAGTAGAAGAGTTTACCTTTTGGGTAGATATCTGCTGCCAAAATAAAAACTGGACACTAAATTCAGCTTTTGTATGTTTTGTGAATACCTTATGGGGACCCCACAAAATTACATTGAAATATTTCGAGAACCTGGCCATTCATTTATGGCAGCGGATTCGGTACATGGACGTATAAGTTCTCAGATGAAAAGGCTCTCGAATATACAGGGTGTCCCACGACGATTAGGACAAGTAATATTTCAGAATTGGGCAGTAGAAGATAATTATAATTTTGGAGGTGTAAATTAGAGCAAATGTTGCATCTTTTCTTGTTATTGTATTACCCAATGAGGTATTTGTTTTTGGTCACGTGACGTCGCATTCCAAATTATTAATGGGACAACCTGTATATTTGTGCCTTTCTGTGCTCCTCCCGATAAAACAATTCTAACTAGCACACTTGGGGTCTAAAGTGATTAATTCAAGAGATACGGGTACTTAAAAGATTGTGAAAAATTTATTATTAAATCCCCTTTAATTTTCGGCAATCTTACATTCCTACGTAATGATTAAGACAAACCAATATTATAATTTTTATAATACTTGAAAGTTAATAATGAAACGACCTGCATATCATGGAGCAAAATTACATAGAATTGTGTTTTTTCCACAAAAACTTGTTAACCTATTAAATATCGATTAAAAATTAGCATAGCAAATCTTATAAAAAAAGACTGTCAAGTTTGCCATGATAATGACAAAAGTGTCAATAACTGTCAGAATAGTTATTTTCAAGTTGTGAAACTGTAAGTCAACATGCCTTTTCTTTATACGGCTAGTGAATATGTTGATATGCTTCTTATTTATGGTGAATGTGAAAAAAATTGTAGAAGAGCTAGAGATTTATACAGAGCCCGTTATCCCAATAGCCGAATACCTGGTAAAGATACATTTAGATATATGGAACAAGAATTACGCAATGGTTCTTTTTCCAGTGGGAAAGCCAAAGTAGAAACATCTAGGACAAAGTCTGTACAAACTGATGACAATCTAATTAATACTTTAGCATATTCACAAGCGTATCCTCATACATCCATTCGATATTTGGAATCTGAACTTGGTATCAGCAAATCAACGATCCACAGGATATTAAAAAATAATAAGTATCACCCCTTTAAGATACATTTGGTGCAAGGTCTGAATCCTCAAGATTTTGATCTACGATGTACATTTATTGCAGATATGCATGTACGGTTAGACGATGAGTTATCTTTTTTGGATAAAATTCTGTGGTGCGATAAATCGAGATTTCATAATAACGGATTCGTCAATCGACATAATTGCCATTACTGGTCTGCAGAAAATCCAAAATGTGTAATGGAAACCCGATTTCAGAGAGTTTGGGGGGTAAACGTTTGGTGTGGCCTATTCAATGGGCGTTTGATTGGCCCGTACTTTTATGATGGTATACTAACGGGAGAAAGAAACCTAATTTTTTTACAAAATATACTTCCATACCTACTTGAAAACATTCCATTGAATGAAAGAAATACAATGTGGTGGCAGCAAGATGGTGCACCTCCACATTTTGATCGTGGAGTTAGAAACTATCTGGACATGATATTTCCAGAACGCTGGATTGGACGGAACGGTACTATTTACTGGCCTCCAAGATCGCCAGACCTGACACCGTTAGATTTTTTCCTTTGGGGGTATCTTAAAGGTATCGTTTATGCAGCTCCGTCTCTAGATTTAGACGATTTGAAAAGAAAAATACGCGATGCTTGTAGAACTTTGACACCGGAAATGATTAGGGCAGCATGTAGCCGAAATCTGTTATCAAGATTCGAGAAATGCATTTACGAAGATGGGCATCAATTTGAACATCTCCTTTAAGATTGTAAGTTTTTTTTGTGACATTATTGAAAATTATAATATTGGTTTGTCTTAATCATTACGTACGAATGTAAGATTGCCGAAAATTGAAGGGGATTCAATAATAAATTTTTCAACTCACAATCCTTTAAGTACCTGTATCTCTTGAATCAATCACTTTAGACCCCAAGTGTGCTAGTTAGTTGGAATTGTTTTATCGGGAGGAACACAGAAAGGCACAAATATACAGGTTGTAACATTAATAATTTTGAATGCGACGTCACGTGACCAAAAACAAATACCTCATTGGGTAATACAATAACAAGAAGAGATGCAACATTTGCTCTAATTTACACCCCCAAAATTATAATTATCTACTACTGCCCAATTCTGAAATATTACTTGTCTTAATCGTCGTGGGACACCCTGTATGTGATTTCGAACAAGTCCTTGAAATTATCGAGCAATCTTCTAAAAAAACTAAATGCTGGCCTTAATGTTTTTGATTGTTTTCCGTTTGAAGATGGTTCGAAGCAGAGGAAAAAAATAACAACATACCCCTTCTAGAAAATATAAAGATTGTGGAATTTCATAAGGGTTCAAGAAATCTTTACAGAAGTCGACTTTTTGAAAAAGAAATTTGTAGCAGAATTTCCAGGAAATTCTTATGAAGAACCCCTTGGTTCAAATACTTTTGAGAAAGGAAAAAATTTGAAAACACTTATTCCTTCCTTTGAAGACGAACGAAAAAAACTATTTTGGCAGTTCTTGACAACCAATGACAATGCTACGGATTTGTGTCAGGCATCTGAAAAGTATTAACACTTTGTTCTTAAATTAACATACTAGTTTTGGAGTTTTTCTGTCAAAAATGTTTCTTCTCAATATAATTTAGTAGGTCAGCTTTCAAATTTTTGCATAATTTTTTTATTCGTAAATGATAAACTGGAAGTTAGTGATTAGACTTACTGACATTATTTATGTAGTATTTGATGTATTCCTCATTTTTCAAAAAATAGTAAGTTGGGTTACTAGGTTTTAAATATTTTTTTTAGTTCTTTTCATTAATATAACTTCTACGTAGAAAATCAAGTATATCATTTTTCTACTATTTGCGTTACTTTTAGACGAATTTGAGTGATGCCTTTAAAACTGGCTTGCCAAAAAACATAATATCAGTGGCAACAAAATTTACTTCATGAAAGGTTGTTAAACAGCTAGGGAATTTGTAAAAAATGCTTTTTCCCAAAACCATAAAATTTGCGAGTTACCAAGTTTTGCTATATTACGACAGAGCTGGTAGGATCACTGCGTCCAAATTCAAATTGGTTAGTAAAACGAAAAAAGACAAACCATCATTGTCTTTGATGAAAACAATTTGTTATACAACCCAAGCGAAGTTGACGACTGAACAAACCACTCGGGGTTTATCTTATGAACACATAGCAGTTAACGCATACGAAAAGTATATGAAAGAGGAGTAGAACCATCGATCTTTCCAAACAAATGAAGTTAGACTTCTAATTGATGAAAAGTGGCCACAGCTAGCTGCCTCACCAGATAGATTAGTTTTCTGCGAGTGTTGTTTGGGAGGATGCTTAGAAGTGAAGTGTCGATATTTATTAAAAGATAATTTATATTGATAAATATATTAAATTAAAGTTCATGTCTGTACAAAAACAATGGAAAAACTTATTCGAAAATTGATCACCAATATTATTACCAAGTTCAAATGCTGTTGAATATCAATTAAAACAGTTTACGTTGGTACAACTGCATTGACATTCCTGTCACTGTCTTTTGATTTTATTTTCAGTTTAAGTTGTCTTATGTCTTATGTTGAAGAATTGTTCACCTTGTTTTTTCGTTAATAATAAAGTATAATCACTCGACATATGTTCCCTTTTTACAATAACAACACTGATGCCGAGGAATTGTTGAAAAAGTATATTTGTCATTAAGACCGAAAAAGGGTGAATATAACCTCAAGATGTCTTCCAAAGAAGTATTCGAAAAATTTGGAGTGGTTCAATTTGATGGAAGGGCATACAATCATGGAAAATGTGATAGAGTGTATTGAAGGCGAAAATCTAGTACCTTGAGAAAGGACAAAAAATGTAATTCTTTGATAATCCAATGTATTGCAAATTCACAAATGCAGTATGTGAAAGATAAAACCACCGCAGTCCAAATGTGGTATGCTTTGCAAAAAGTATTTCAAAGAAAAGGAAGTGTTGTACTTGAGAAAAAAATAAATTGTCAACTTGAAGGTAAAAGAAGAATATAGCCTAGAAAATCATTTTAGTGAATTTGATGATATCGTAAGAGAGTTGAAATCAGTAGGTGCAAAATTGGAAGAAGCAGACAGAGTATGTCATTTGTTATTGTCATTACCAGAAAGTTATGATACAATTGTTCCGTGCTTCGGAGGGTTGGATGAGGGAGGCTGGAAGTGATTCACCCCTAATCTCTCA
>CAJUYG010004535.1:0-16444 GCA_910591675.1 Galerucella calmariensis
AATGAATGATTTATTACTCCTCGTACTTTCTGTACAGACTTTAGTAAGCAAACCAGACTCTCACGCGGTAGACCCGGATTCGATTTCCCGAGAAGTTTTTTTTTAATTGTTAATTTTATTTTTAAATAATCATTCTGCTTGATATTAATAACGACAACAGGTAGATGTTTGAAATATTTAGCAGAATATTCATTATTATAGATAATGGTACGGTACCCTTCATGAGGGAGTCCGACTGGCAACATCTACTCATAACAGCATCGTATATTTTTGTTATTATTAATTGAAAAACATACCAAGCATGTGCTATCGTTGTATTCCAAATAGAATGATACGCAATTTTCAATGACGATATACAGGGGGTGCCATTTGAAAATAAATAGTCAGGGGTAGCTACCACTGGGCTGCCAAATGTAAAACAGTTTTCTTAATAAGTCATTAGGAAGGTACTTTAATGCCATTCAACGCATTTTTTTTATTTATTAATCATCTTGTCGTGTTGTATTCGTAGGGACTTGGGACACCCGCTATTCCTAGTTTTACAATTGAAAATTTTTAAATCACATTTGAATTTAGAAACACAAAATACGTAAGAAAGAGCATGCAAATATTTTAGCCAATTTATTTTTTTCGGTAACTTGGTCATTTGTCATCTAGTTGTTGATGATTTAATTGAATTTGAATTTTGATGACAATGAAATTCATATTTTGACCTTATACATTGTCACCATTGATTATTTCGAAATATCTTAGAAACAAAAAACAAGTCATAAGAACATGATTAAAAAATTTCATTATGGTAGTTTGTATGTGTTAAAAGGACATACATAAGTTATTTATAATGAACATTTCCTGAGTGGTACTACATAATAAACCCGAGTCTATGCTGCGAGCTTAAAATGTGAAGGACGCCTAACTTCAGTAGTTACATGCCCACGTACCTATTTAGTGACTCGACGGAATTTTTTAATACAGTCTCACATAATATTTATTATTATGTGAGACTGATCAAATAAGTAGGTCTAGTGTGCTTTTGATGGGTCAATGTTAAAATAAAGATGCAAGTAATTTTGTAAAACTTTTTAATTATTTTAATATTAAAAATGTAGGCTGATATGACTTATCCAAAAAAATGAATAAATGATAATTAGAGGTGACAGTTCTTTTTTAAATCGACAAAATCATCATGGTACTTGAGTGATGCGTGTACCAGAGTGTTGGGAAGATAGTCTTGAGAAGGATAGAAAACGATCGTACCTATACTGGCACTACCACACTAGAGTTCATCACATTCAGAGCTGCTTCGGTGATGAGAATGTAACGATTATATTTCCTTCCCCTTTTTCTCACATTTACCAAAACGACATGGTAATTGTGAATTCAATGTACATATCAAATCTTTGAAATTATGAATGTTAGTTGAATGCGCAGCATACCCAAACGAGGAGGCAAATGTATTGAGTTTTTGTCAAAATTGTTGGAATATAACATGGAGTATGTGGTGAGTGAGTATGTTTTGAGTCTCGTTTGAAAGGCATTGACATTGGCTACATAGCCATATTAATATTGTTTGGGTTTAAATTAATTTTGACGGATAAATTAAATAAATACCAAAATTATTATTTCACATTTAAATATTGAAGATTTTTCAGTCCGCCTCTGGTTAGTTGTCAAAAAAATTAAGGTTTTTAATTTAACAGTATTTGTTGCTTTGCAAAGTTTTTCTAAATAGCTTAAATGTTTAATTTTATTATTGTTTAGCGAGACGTTCTTTATAATTATTGGTGAATCTAGAAAGAATCTCCATGAATCGGAACGTTTATTTAATGAGAGATACTCAATCGCCCTATCTCGAGAACTTATTTGAGGGAGCTTCTCCACAAGTTTGAAGCAACAGGTAGTGTTCAAGATGCCAAACGATCTGGTCGACCAACATTTAGTGATGATAACAAAAGTTGATATAGTTGCTGAAATGGTAGTAAACCCTACTTCCTCTTCAACTAAAAGCTGCGTCTATCTGTAAAATAAGTACAGAGTGTTGGCTAAAAATAAATTTAATCCATACAGGTTAAAAATGGTGCACCACCTTTCGGATGACGACCCCGACAGAAGACTCGAATTCTGTGAATGTATGACAAATAAAATTAGTCAAAACGCACATTACACAAAAACAATTTGCTTCAGTGACGAAAGTACTTTTTGCCTCAATGGAAATGTGAATACACAAAATGTAAGGTATTGGAGTGACACAAATCCTCACACCTTTCGTGAACAACCAATAACCAATTTCCAGAAAAAGTCAATATTTGGGCAGGTATTTTGGGAAACCATATAGTTGGTCCTGTTTTCCTAAATTCAAATTTAAGCGGTGAAGTGTATCTGGAGATGTTACAAAATGCAAGTGAGCCGCTAATTCTTGAAATTCTGGAAGATAGTCCAGATGAATTCGGCCATCTGGAAATAACATTTCAACAAGATGGTGCTCCTGCACATTATTATGGTGCAGTAAGACGTTACCTGGATGAAGAATATCGAGGTAGATGGATCGGCCGGCGAGGTCCTATAGAATGGCCACCTCGGTCACCAGATCTGACACCATTAGATTTTTTTCTATGGGGGTACTTGAAATCCAAGGTTTATGCTACGGCACCAGATAGTATTGGCGTTTTGAAAGAAAAAATTATTGAAGAATGCAATGCAATTTCAGCTGACACATTTGAACGAGTAGGTACGACAAGAGTTTACTAATAGGATGTATTACTGTCAGGAAGTAGACGGAGCATATTTCGAACACTTGCTATAAGAATCCATTGTTGTTATTTGATTAATTAAATTTAAGAAAATAATTTCAATAATTTTGGTATTTATTTAATTTATCCGTCAAAATTAGTTTAAACCCAAACAAAATTAAGATGGCTATGTAGCCAATGTCAATGCCTTTCAAACGAGATATCACTTGCCAAATTTGCAAAAATTGCAAAAGTTACACCTGGAAAAAGTTTTTGTTTCTTTTTCCTGTTTAGTGGGAATCCTAGTTGAATGCATGAATACCACATTCAGTAGTATCCAGAAAAACTTAATGCCTGTATGGGCTGGAAAATTATTTGATACTAAGTATACCTGCAGAGATGATGGTTGTTGGACCATAATTTGTATAAATCTGCACCAGTTCCGTGAAATTTAGTATTTTTATTTAATAAAACAACAGAAACATATACTAGGTGATCCAATTGGAATAACAAAGTTCATAACTTCTCAAAAAAAACGGATCTGACAAAAATGCGAATACTGTCCCAAGATCGACCATATTACAAAACCCAAACCAATACGTTTTGGAGATAACTGAAGAGCTCGATACTTAAAACTGACTGTGTTTTATATATTTTGTTGTATTGTTCAATTTTCTAACGCCATATTTCACGACAAGCATAAACTATAACATGAGCTACGGCCTGGGGCAAATTTTATCTTGGACTTGTCGTGATTTGAAAAAATTCGTTGTACTCATCTCTAGATAAAATTTTATTGAACTACGTGTACTTTTGTCACTTGAAATGCACGAGCACAGTTAATTAATTTGAATGAATAGGTAATCATAAAATTAATCAATGGCAATATAAAACTTAACTAGTCTTCCTAAATACAAATTTAGCTGTTCTTAACGACCTTGTATAACCTTGCATTCTTCAACAATAAACTCAAATTGTTACAAACTATGTATTTCTCTATTTCCTGTATATTTTCATAAAAAATCTGTGATGCTTGGTATATGCGAGATCATCTTCAAATTTTTATCGCACGTACTTTGTGCGAGGGTGGCCATCTAAAAAGGGCAAAAGGGATGAGGGAACAGTTCGTGATTTTTAGTCAAGTTTGCAGATTGTCCTCGCCAAGTGTGTCTGAAAGATACCGGGCACTAACTATGTTTTAATAGCCTACACTCGCCTGATGATGTATGGCTCTCTTTTCGTTGAAACTCATGAATATGCAACTGGTACGGTATCTCCGATTCAACGAACAGCGTTTGGCTTTTCAAGATTTCGTACAAAACGTTAAATCTACGCATTCATTATTCATGGATTTTAATTAATTCCAATGAGAAAATAACGAAAAAAAAGTTCAAATTGATTTTTGAATTTTTGAATCTTATATACACCGAGAAAACGATTTATTTGTGACAATCAAAATCTTATTATGTCAAATAGATATGATTTTCCATATGGCCTAACTAATATTTAATTTGTCGTTAAGAAAGGATTCGTTATAAGTTTGGAAAGTAATATTTTGTTGATGAATAAAAACATATTCATTGTCATCAGTAAAATGAGTTATCTATCGAAAATTACATTTTTTATTCTTGTAAAAATGTATCATAATTTGTCTCAACCAACATTTATTGAGGTATAATGACAAAATAGTTATATCAATCTTTGGAAGCATTCAAATTAAATAAAGTAGTTTTCCAATAACAAATACTTATTTTTGCTAACTAACTATATTGTTTTATTATAAAAAAATTACTTTATGGCAGAATGACATTTCTTTATCATAAAAAAATGTATTGTATCGGTGAAATATATTTCTTCACCAAAAAATATTGTCTGTGTTAACAATATGTTTTTTATTTGTAAAAAATGTATCTTCCCAGCATATTAAATTGCAAATTAAATGTTCCTTCTTCAAGATAACTATTAATTTTTACTAAAATTCAACATATTTATCATAACCGAACCATAATTTTCATAAACATTATATTGCCTTATAGTGAAAAAATATATTTCCCTAAAAAACCGAATTATTATTATTTATGGTATTGTTTTTTGTTTATGGAAGTTATCTACATGCACTATTCAATACACTGAGCTTTTGGAATGTTTCTAAATATTTAGAGATATATTAAAAGTTCACGGTGTATTAAGCAGTATGGGTAACTTCCACACGGTTCTCTAAATAATTAGGTTACTTAGGAAAATATATTTTTCACAAATATTTGTCTAATCCATTTCCAGACTATGTCGAACAACAAAGTTGACTTTCGTTTTATATGTGTGGACTAGTCGATCGAATTGGTCGATGGTTAGTCTGGACACGGATTAAAATTACAGTATTTTTATGACAAACAATCTAATTAAAATTAATGGTCTCTATTTATGCACTTAACTGTTTAGTAGGAAAGCAGGATAGGAATAAAAAACTTGCTGCTGAATATTTTGATCTATTAAAAAGAAAACCATACATTTTTAAAATAGATACCATACATTTATAAAATGGAAACCATACATTGTTAAAATTAAACATACCTACATGATCTAAAACATAACCAACAATGGTATTCACAAGATAGCCTTGTCTATCCTTAAGTGTGCTTCCCCCATAGTAGTTGTTTGGAATTCTTGGAGTAGATCTGACATGTTTAATTGAGAAATGTGTATGTTTGAGGTACATTCCTCTTGCTTGTTACTTCTACCTACTTGAATTTAATTGTAATTTATTTCCTCACCTTCAAAGATATCTCACAATTCTTGTAATCGCCATGAGTTTAACAATTCATTCATTCTATTATTAAACTTATTTTTGTCCAGAGCACCTTAACCACATACTTCACAAAAACAAAATAATTGGTAAAATTGCAAAAACTGATCTAATTTCACATGTAGACTGACGCTAAACGTATACAGGTGGTGACCGTTACTGAATAATAGGGAAGGGTGGGGTGAAAATTCTTTGTTTCAATTGCCACATAATTTGTAGGCTAATGTGATTTCTTACGGGTGAAGAAATATGTTATTTGTAGCAAATAAGTTTTTTTTCTCGTAACAATAAATGTACAATTATACTGAAATACTTATTTTTTGGGTATAAAGTAGATCTTATTTGAGGCTAATAGGCTTATTTAAGAAATGTAAATTTCTGTCAAAACTTTGAAATGATTTACTATGAATATTTAATTTGTTGTTTTAAAGTGATGGACTATTATTGAAGATGTTAGGTTTTTTTCTGGGTAATGAAAACAATTTTTTACCCAAATAGCATTGTTATATTTTATAATAAAATATTATAATATATTGTGCTTCGTAGACTTTTATAGTTTCTGAAAAACTATAGTATGAAGGTGTGTATAAAGGAGAACAAATTTCTTCACATTAAAGAAATTACACTCGAATAAATCATATTTTTATATCAAAATTTCCCAATATTTTCACGTTAATATGGCTTCTTAATAATAAATAAGATATGTTAGTTTTAAACAAAGGGGGTTCAAACAAATCAGTTTATTTGTCTATAAATAACTCTTCCCGCGGTGCACAAGTTTTCTTAAATAAATTTAAAAATCGTGGCATTTTTCAATAGTACCTACCTACTACCTAAAGTAACTATAAAATTATTGTAAAATATCTCGTCAATTTTGGGTACAACTCTGTAATATCCGTTAAAGGATAATTGCATTCCAATTCTCTATGTACTTTTTAAAACAAACTATATACCTACCTAATGTTTTTTTTTTTAAAAAAGCGATAATTTTAGACTGAGGACAAATGCATATTATGTCTTGTGATTTTAATCAAAAACCTTGAAACAATTTTATAAATAAAATACTCGTTAAGCCGCATCGCATAAATGATATGTACACAATTCATGGTAAACAAAATGGTGATTAATGTTATTTTGAATGAAAATATTTTATGTACTCACTTAAATATGATTTTAATTACTTAGTGTACAATACCAATCGATAACGGGAAATATGATTGTTTGGAATTAACTTACTTGATTTAAAAAAAATAATAATTATATAATAATTGATGAGTGTTTGATAAATAACAATATTTATCTATGAGTATTCGAATGTAGGTACTTGGTTATTATTCGGTTTTAAAATAAGTACCTAGAAACGAGACGGGGTTTTTTCGGAAAATAAAGGATTAACTAAATCTGTGTCCAAACATAAAAAATTGCCTGGGAGACAAGAGATTTGAATCGGAAATTAATACATCCGCTTCCAATACTTAGCTGCAAATACAAACTACCTAGGTATGTGACACTCAAAATTTGACAGTATGGTCCATCGGAGTTGGTAATTTGGTCCCCAAATATGACCTTACAGATATTTAGGAGGTAATTTGGTCCCCGTGGCCGTCAGGTATAATATTCCGTACAAGTAATCTGGTCCCTATATAATAAACATATAGGAACCTACATAGTTTCTTTAAGTTGTGTAAGTACGCTAAGTACTTAAGGGGTACTTTGACAGGTATAACGCAAAGACTAGTATCTAAATAATAGAGAGAAATAAAACAAAATTTTTATTTCTTTTTTATTCACTATACTATTCAATAAATGTTATTAACACGTTGAGTGCCGTATGTATCCAATACGGATACACGAGATACGGTGTTTCCATCGCCGTATGTATCCGCGGCTGATACACAACTATTTCTGTTTTTTCAGCCGCATATGTATCGACGTTGGCTGCATGCCATGCGTATATCTCTATGGGTGCTATCGCACCACGGCCTGGCATACCCAAAAGCTTATTTGGCCTGTATATTTTATCCTTAGTTTTTTCAGGACACATAAAAAATGGATTTGGCCTGATATACCCAATTTTCCGTTTCCACGGTGGCACTTAACGTGAAACGATGTAAATGTCAAAATTTGATACATTTGAATGATACACATGCTAGAAAATAAAGTCAGTATATCTCACCGCTTTGGTAACTCTCAATGATATTTTCAATAAATTTCTGGCGATTTCTAACACTAACGTCTTTAACTTTAGGTTTTAAATGTAAACTTTGCAATTTAACATAAGTTTCTATTTGAAATTCATACAATTTTTCAAGAAATGTTATTAAATTAGGATGTGCTTTGTAGAAAGAGTCATTGAAAGTTCGATGAAAAGCTTCGCACGCATTTGTTGTCCGAGTTAGATCTGCTGAATTTTTGGCCCACATTCTCGGCGGAAAATGAGATTGGTCATCAATTTAGTTTTCGATCAAATAATCTGTATATTTTTCCAACCTTGTATCGTCCGGACTTCATGAGGGATCCAAATAAGTTAGACCAAAAGTTGAACGTAACCAACGGTCTATATCACTGTTCGCGTCATCATTGTATTCCGAAAGCAGGCCAATTGATTTAATTTTACGAAACCATGCCTGGGCAAGATGGAACCTGCAACCAATTATTTCGGCGGAAGGCCACATTTCCCGAATCGCTTTATGAATACCCATCTCAAAATCACACACAACTTGATTGATTACTAAAACAATATTGATTTCGGAACACTTATCCAGAATCATTAGAAATAGTTTTTTGTACGTCTCGGATGTCCGCTAAAAAAACCATGAATAGTGAACATTTTACAAAAATATTTGGTACATAAATCAAATGTACCGTCAACGTAGATGCGTTCTGATTTTTCCAGAGCTTCGAGATTTGTTGTGCACGTAAAAACAATAATATTGCTTGGCAAGCAATTGATAAAAATATTTTGTTCGTCATGAGAAGTTCTTACGTTGAACGAATTCAATACTTGATGTACGTCGTTAATATTCGTGGGAAGAGGGGGTATTAACTTACTTCGACTATTATACATATTTTTTCTTAATGTACTCGACATCTTGAGTTGTCAAAGTCGCTGGTAGATTTTCTTTCAATGCTGAGCGAATAAGTTTTGATGGTTTTTCGGAAACATCTTCAACAGTTTTTCTTTTGTAGGAAGCAGTAACTATTTGCCTATCCAAGGTAGAAATATCTGCAGGATGGCAGTGTTCCGACGAAGATTTGGTTACACAAATTGCACTACATTCACTGAGTGTATAAACACATGCTTTGCACTTTCTGTTGGTACATTCCCAACAAGTTTCGTCTGTAGTTTTCAATTTTTTATGTAAACTATACTTGTAGTATCTATATCTATGTATTTTTTTTTGAATTATGTGTAAATAAATAAATTATTATTATTATTATTAAAGTTATCGATTACAAGTAAATTTTTGCCACGAATACTTTCAATAATTTCTACTTTCATAATGCTATTTTTAGCTCAAATTCACTTCGATAAATGATTACAAATCTGATAATTCAAGGGGCTGTTATTTTTATCAAGTACCTGCTTTACCTCAATTCTAAGAACAACATTTAATTGTATTTAATTTAGGGTCAGAGTACCAGAGTATTAACATAGGTAGCGGGGACCAGATTACCTGACCCCTAGTTGGCAATTGACTTCTCATACTACCCTCGTATATAGAATGATTATTTCAAATGTCTTGATAGTTTTCCCTGTTTCACACTGCAAGACGATTCTCTTTTTGGATGTGGAGTTAATGAGTGATGTAACGAATGTAGAGTTTCAGAATTACTCTGGTTTCAGGTCTCTTTTGAGTGAGCACTCCATTTTCGTTGTACTTTTCATCTTCCTATCTCAGAAATTGATTCAAGTTTCATTTATTCAGGAAGGTTTACAAAGTTTTACGTCAAAATATACAAAATACAACTCTCATAAATCAACAAAGAACGATGGGAAAGACTGGTGCCCATATTCAGTATGGTATAAATGGGATAATCCGGTCAAATTAGACCAAAAAAGAATAGTAGAGGTACCTACATAAATTCCCAGCAAGCTGAAAGTGTGTGTAATTGTTTAAACCATATCTAAAAATAACACCTGGAAGTTCCTCATCTTCCAGCGCTTGAAAAAAAATTTATTCGAAGTCAAAGGTCAAAAATCTCGAAATAAATTGGTTTTTCGCCATTTTCAGCAAAACGGTAGGTTTTATCATAAAATTGTCCCGAACAAAAATTGTGAAACATAAAATTTTCTATAAAAAATGTACCGATACTTTTTTTTCTTAGAGCCATCGTTTCTGAGATATAACGAGTCAAATAATTTCCCTCGAATACATTTTTTTCCAACCACCGGAGTAATGAGAAACTTTTAGGTGTTATTTTTGGTATGTTTTAAGCAATTACACGCACTTTCAGCTTGCTGTAAATTTATGTACCTTCAAATGTCTTGATTGACCGGGTTAGGAGGAATTAATTCATTATAGGTATCGTAAGCCGGGGAATTTACCGAAAAATCCTGGAACCCGTCGATTTCATTTTTAAATGGGCCCTTCGTTTTTATTTTTGTTGTCATCTATGTGAGCTTGATAACGTTATCAATAAAAAATTTTAATAGAAAAGATGGTCTTACAATACAATAAAATACAAATACAGAGTGAGTTTTAAGTAAGTAACGCTTCAATGATCTTAGAAACGGATTTCACGATCATTATAGATTTTGGAGTGCAATCTGCAATTTTGTGATATGGACGATATTATATGGTGGTATTTAAATTGTTGTCAGATCTCTCCTTTTCTTGGAATAATAATGAACTTTCTAATTTCAATTAGATCATCCTGTATATTTCTTGCATTTTGAAATGTGAGGTTAACCCCCGCAGAATTAAAAATTGATGTAATTTCGTGATGCATAGGTAACTGATCTTGTTAAAAAACACATAAACTAAATTAAATTTTCTTTTTGTCAAAAGGACTCACTTAATAGTTATTTTTGTATCAAGTGTTTTTGAAGTATCAAAATAAGAGATGTTTTAACCAAGTTGTTGGAATGAATAGTATTGGAAAGATGCCTAGCTCTTAATAGCAAAACACCTACAATTACCAAATCCTGATGCCTACACGGGCCATTTTTTTCGGAGAACATCAGCCACACTCCTTGCTAATACGGGGGCTGATATATGTGTTTGGAAGCGACATGGAGGTTGGAAATCTTCGACTGTGGCCGAAGGATACGTGGAAGATTCTATCAACAATAAAATTAAAATATCAAATAAAATTTTAGACTGTGAAATTTCAGGATCAAGTGCTGGCATCTCTACGGCAGTTGCTTGCAAATCAAAAATGGATAGTCTTCCAACTCCCAAAACTACGATATCACGAGCTAAATCTGAGTTATCTGGTTTAGGAATAAATATTGGTTCGTGCACTGGCTGCACCATTAATGTTAACATTGTACATAATAAATAAAATTAGGTAGTGTTAAATTCTCTCACAATTTGAAAGCCTTAATTATTGTTATACATTAATAAATAGATGATTTCTTGTATTTTTGCTTGATTGAGGAACATAAAGGTTAAAATATAAAAATCCCATATAGTTTACATGCAGTGTGCGAAGTAAGTATTTCGCACACTACTTCGCGCACGGTGTCATAACAAAGGAAAATGAAAAAAAGGGTCACTTCGCATATTGTTGTCAATGCGCGAACCTTGTCATTTTTTGACGTTTGTAGAAAAAATAAATTAAATTTTCTATTTGTCAAAATTAGATAAAATCTTGTATGAAACACGTTAAGAAATGCTTTTTTGCATAACTCGCGTAACATAAATAGCTATTACAATATCCGTAACACAAAAAAAATTAATTTTATCATTCGAATCCCATAAATTCAATTAGATCAATAATATCTAATTGTTTTGAATATAAAATAGTTATTTTCCTAACAAGTGCGGAAAGTGATACTTTCCCGCACGCGACTGCAGTTGACCCGAACGACGCGAAGCGGAGTTCGGGAAAGCGGTCAAGGGCGGGAAAGACACTTCACGCATGAGTTAGGAACATTATTTTTTCTACGACCGTATATACTAAAAAGTATACCAACCCAGTTTCCAAAATTTATTTATTTCAACATACATATACCAAACTTTAACCAAAAACTATTAATTATTATAAATATTAATATTGAAAGCACATTTTGTTGCATTCTGTAAATTACTTAAAATTACCGGTCCAGTGGTGTTATATGGTGTTAACTGGTAAGTAAATGACGTCGAGGAGGATGGCATCGGTTGCAGGTTACATAAAGATGACCATGAAGGTGACGGCAACGGTTTTAAGTCATTTGTAGATGAAATAATTTCATTTGATATATTTTTTTTTACATCAAACCTGGGTGATTTGATAGTTGTTTTGTGACACTACTTCAAAGAATGACAGGATTATGTCAAAGTATCTTCATTATTTAATATTCTCAAAAAACTAAAAATGCAACAAAAAGCTAGAAAAAGATGTAGATTTTATTTGATGGACTATTTCGTAAATATTTATTTACCTGTTGTAACAATAGTTATAACTTCAGAAGTAAAAAACTATCTAATAAGGTCAAAATTTGCATAATTTTACTTTCCCGCACTAGTGCGGGAAAGTGACACTTTCAAAACTAAAATGCGTGCGGGAAAGTGGGTTAAAACGCACGGTCGTAGAAAAAGGTATTTGAAGACAGTTTATTGGTGTCTATAAAAGTTGAAAATTAATTCATTGATATCTACCTACTGGCGATTGCCGGAAATAATGGCTGTGCTGCATGGACTCTTTCTATTTTTTTGTTCTTGATGAAATCACAAGTTTGGACAAATATTTTCAACAATCTTCTCCGAATGTTTTAGATGAATCCCTGTTTAATAAATTAGTTCCTGTTACATATTCCAACTATAAGTACTGGGTAGTTATTGAAAAAAATACAATAATATATTTTTTAAAATAATGCAGACTTCATGAAATCATTAAATATCTTGAAAACTAAAAAATTTTTGATATGTAAAGGTTATTCGTTTTTCGCGTGAAAACCATTGAGGAATGAAAAATTGAATAAAAATTGCTTCAAAAGTCAGTGGCGTAAAAAATGGGAGAGGACATATTCTTCCAAATATACACCACTGGATCAATAATTGAAAAATATTTTCCCATCAAAATATGCCCTTTTAGATTTAAAAACAACCTGCCATTTTAAAGTTAAAGTTAAAACATTTAATTTTTCAAAACTTTAACACCCTGTATTTCGAAAAGTAGATATGCTGGATCCCTTAATCATTATATAATTTTGTCCAATTTTACGAGAAGTGTCTACATTCTACATGCAAACGTTGTAAGTGTCATTTGAAAACACCCTGTATCTATATTATTAGCTTATCTTAAAATATAAAACTTTATTACACCCGTAACCATCCGTATAACACAAATGAAAATAAAAATATGGAAAAATCAAACTATTTGTTGATTATTTTTTTAAAATCTTATATGTCCGATATTCAGCGAGACTAGATGATACAAGACCTATTTTATTTTGAACTGACGAGACCGAGGACATACGCTTCATCTCATCTCGTGTGAAGCCATAATTGAAATGTTCATAAAATTGTTACTAAAGACAGTTTGGACTTGTTTGTGGACAAATTGATTTAGATGACTCACTACAAATTTAGATAACTATAGTAAACATAACAAATAAACAAGAATAATTATCATGAGAGTTCAAAGAGCGTTTATGTACATTCGGTTGTAAATCTGTAAATAATTTCCATAAACCATTATTGATGATAAACAACATTAACTAGGTAAGGTAAAAGGTCATTAAATAGGATTAGTAAGCAAATATTTATAATTTAATAAGGCGTCTTTTGTCAAATGTTTTCTTCCGTATTCTCCATCAATTAAAATTTTAAAATCTGCTAGTCTTCCTCTCCTATTTCTTCGCTCCTCTTGCCTATCGCCTAAAACTTAACTAAAATTAACATAAAATTGGAAACGCATACTTACTTTCGTCCTATTCGATGGGGTTAGACGGGAGACAATTAGTATAGAACAATCCTCTTAAAACCTAAAATAGGAAACATATTGTTAATATCAACTTTGTGATGACTAAATTGCGAGAATAATGAAAATACACATAGATTCAAAAGTTTTCCATCACCTTCTTCGGATGCGAAGGAATTTTTATGCGCTAACAATTTTTTGTTTGCTTGTTTATCAATGTTTACCATTTTAATATGTTTCATATTTCTTGCAATATACAGATGTTTACAGTTTTTTTTGTAAGATAACATTTTTAGTGCGATCATTTTAACATTCAAAGCATTTGATTTTTACGATTTTAAGAGCAAACATGAATCATCAAGTCATAAGTGAGATTGACCGTGCAAGAATAGTGGCTTTAGTTGAAGAAGGTCATTCTCAAAGGTTCGTGGCAAACAGAGTTGGCGTTTGGCAAAGTGATGAGTCTCGTGTATGGAACCGGTATCTCCAGACCGATTCTCTTCGTGATAGACCTAGAAGCGGTAGAAGGCGTGTTACCAATCAGCGGCAGAACCGCTATATCCACTTAACTATCCGAAGAAACCCAATCATGGCAATACCAGCACTCCAAAGAGATATGAGACATGCGTTGGGAGCTCAAGTATCGATCTCGACATTACGAAGACGAATACTTGCGACATGTTTGAGGTGTCGCCGACCAATAAGAGTGGCCAGACTACAACCTGAGCACAGAGTTCGCCGACTACAGTGGGCTCAAGAACACGCGGTCTTGCATGAAGAATTTTGGAATTCGGTGTTTTTTTTCCGACGAGACAAGGATTTAATTGGTACAAGATAGTCATCGAATACGTGTGTGGCGGGATCCAACGAGAGTTGCTCAGCTTGCCCATGCTCGCCCCGTGCCGCCCTTCAGAGGAGGAAGTGCTATGTTTTGGGCTGATATCATGTTAAATGATCGCACAGAATTAATTCATGTGGAGGGAAGATGACTGGTGATAGGTATCCCAGAGAGGTTCTACATCCTCACGTGAGACTATGGCGCGCAGCTGTTGGCAATTCCTTCGTTTTTATGGACGATAACGCCCGACCTCATCGGACCAGAGCTGTAAATGAGTATCTTGAAACTGAAGGGATCAATCGTTTGAACTGGCCTGCCCTATCTCCTGACATGAATCCCATAGAACATGCTTGGGACATGCTTGCCAGGGCAGTGGCAGCACGCAGAAATCCACCCAGGAGTGTGCAAGAGCTTGTTCATGCGGCCCAAGAAGAATGGCGAAATATTCCTCAACAGAATATCAATAATTTGGTAAACAGCATGGACAGGCGACTTCAAGCTTGCATAAATTCTAGAGGTGGAAATACTCTTTATTAAGTTCTCATGTAGGTTCTCACTTAACCTTTTATTTAAAAAGAATCAATTTGTATTTAATTTATTTAATTTCTGAGAATACTTTTTATGTTTAAAGCGAGTTTATTATTGGATAATAAAAATTTTTGACAAATATACACGTTTTATTTTATTGAAACTAATTATTTGATTAATCTCTGATCCATTTATAATGAACACATTTTTTTTTCGGAGATTTTGGGTGATGCAAAACTTTTGAATCTATGTGTAGAATCTTCTGGAACCTGCGGCCAGATAACAAAAATTTGGAAGACAGCGCTATGTCTTAACATTTCCTTCTAATTTTTCGTTCTAGTGATATAGGTTGTATGTGTGTATAATATTGTAGATATAATACAGAGTGGAAAGTCTATATATTTCCTTATTGCCAAACTATAATGCAATAGTTTATGTTAGTCTGTATCTTTTGAAAAAATATATAGGTACATTTTTCAAAAAGTTATTTGTCATCGCTTTATACTAGGGTAACTACGTATTTATTTTATATATAGATATACCTAGGTGTACGAATTTCAATTAAAATTCGTACAAAGCGGGTCCGTACGGCCCTGTTTATAATATGTATCTTTTACCCTTACGCTTACAACGACCAAAATTACGTTTTTTGGCGCGCGACAATTAGCCGATGTTAGCCGATTCTCAAAAAACCGCTAAGAACAATACCCGACTAAGTAGTCGTTGGCATGCAATCTGCCGAGTGGAACTCAGTGCTTCGCTCTATCATAATTTTTCTCTTTCTCACCCTAAAAAATGGGTTTTTATTTAGTTTATGCTAGTCTATTAAGTTGTTAGTGATTATTTTGTGAATTACTGTAAGTAGTCACTGTAAATTTACTTTGTTACTCCGAGATACCTATCTAATTTCCACGTGGTTCCAAAGGAGAGCCATCTCTCTGACATAATTGCCTAATCGTTTCTATTTGAAATTATTCATACTATTATTATATTTTCGCTGATAATTTCAGACTATTTTCTAATATAAAATATTTGCTAATATTGTTGACTTTAATAGTGAACTATAAATTGTGTGCGGTACTTTTCTTTATAGTCGAGTGGATAAAGCCCAAAAATGGCTCAAAGTTCGTAATTTTTTCCCTAAAGACGGATCGGAATGCGGTTTTTTGCATTCACTTCGGAAAATTATTTGTAAAAAAAGTACCTACTTTGTTCCCACTACAAATCGGGAAATGCATCGCTGCAATCAAAAATGCATGCCAAAGCAGTCAGAACTGGCTCAAATCGGGTACTCGGGGGTTTTCGAGGTCGCTGATCACGATTATAATGTTGAAATTGACCCCCCGGACACCTGGGGCTCAGGAGCGCCGATGAACCTCGTCTCCGTGGGACTCTCCAAGAAATCACGAGGGAAACGAAAAAAACTCCGCGCCCGGGGGTTTTTCGGGTAGCTGAATTCAAATATGGCATCGG
>CAJUYG010004537.1:0-16442 GCA_910591675.1 Galerucella calmariensis
AGGAACTTTAGTTCCTTTTAAGCAAAAGTTATGTAATACATCTGACGATATAGATAAACAATTTGCATATTCTTTGGTGGTTGAGTAGTAAGCACACCAGACTCTCACGCGGTAGACCCGGGTTCGATTCCCCGCGAGGAATTTTTTTTATTGTTAATTTCATTTTTAAATAATCATTCTGCTTGATATTAATAACGACAACAGGTAGACGTTTGAAATATTTAGCAGAATATTCATTATTATAGATAATGGTACGGTACCCTCCATGAGGGAGTCCGACTGGCAACATCTACTTATAACAGCATCGTATATTTAAAAAAGGAAAACGTAGCATTATACAAATTGGACATTCGTTTACCACAAAATTAGTGGAAACAAAATTGAATTGTTAAATTTTTAATTTGAAGTTATATTACAGTTTATAGAAATTTTTATTTTCTAGATTTTTTCCTAAGTGGGTCGTAGAAAAAATATGCTGCTCGACTCGTGTGGATTGTCCATATCGCACTTGAACGATTGAGCACTCCGCCTACGGCGTCGTGCTCCATCTTCGTCCTCGTGCGATATGACCATCATATCCACACTAGTTGCACAAACTACAATTTCTTTCAAAATATGCCCTTTTACATTTAAAAACTACCTGCCAAATGTCAAATCAATTTATCCATCCATTTTAAAGTTATCGAATTAAAACATTCAAGTTTTCAAAATTTCAACACCATGTATTTCGAAAAGTAGCTAGACCCCTTAATCGCGCAAAAAAAAAAATAATAGTAAAAATTTACCCGAACAAATTCAAGTAGATCACTAGCACTGCGAATACCAGCTTTGCATAGAATTTCAATATAGCATCGGTGGTTCAGTGGTAGAATGCTCGCATTGCACGCGGGCGGCCCGGGTTCGAATCCGGGCAGGAGCATATTTATTATTATGAATCGCTGCTTCGTAAACGAGAGAGAGACTAAGGAGGCACAAGCACGCAAAAGCAAGGCACATAACGAAGCAATGTAACATAACGTAGCGTAACGTAACGCGTAACGGTCAGATCTTTCGCGTCGCGACCCCTGGTCGCTCAAACATAACCTGGCGTAAAGAACTAAAGTTCCAACTAGACCATAAAACTAAAGTAAAAATGCAAAAACTCTATGCCATAGAGAATATTTCTCTATGCTCCAGGCTATTCTTCGTTTTTTTTAAATAAAACTTATAAATCTGAAGTTTTGATATTACCCAATAAAGGATAAAGAAGAAGAAAACTGACATTTTAAGACCTAAACTTAACTTGACTGTAAAATTCAAAGTTAACTTCAAGACATGTTTATAATACCCGCCGTAAAGAGTTGAACATAAAAAAATAAATAATTCAATTATAGTAGATTACCTAATATTTTAGTAATTTCATGTATACAGGCAGCCACTGTTTTTCTCACTATATAACAAGGATCTCCAGCTAAATCCTTGAAAATTGAGTACCATTTGTTTATCTCCGATTTTATAAAATTGACAACAAAATAAGTCACAGCTGGAAGATTAATCGCACAATATTCCCTGCACGTCACTGACTGAAAAATATGTACTGTAATATTATAATTTAAAACAAATTTTAAGCAAAAATATACCATTCCTGGGTCAATTTCTACATCTTCATTAGCTATCGACAATCCTCTGTGCGATAATTCTTTGTAGTTGTCCAAGAACCATACTCGGTCGCCATCTGATAAGTAAACCTGTAAATTAATCAGTAAGCTGCCGTAAATTTTTGCTACAGATGGAAACGTTAGATCTCCTTCTTTACCGCATTGAATACAAAGACGTTTCACTAATGGTATTGCTGTTGATGTGATTGTTTCTAAAAATTACATTTATAAGATTTTTTTAAATTTTGTTTGAGTAAAAATTAACCTGCATTTAAGCAAAGTATAAGGAGAACTGCAGCATCTACAGCAGCAGCTCTGACTTGTAAATTTTCATCACTTGACAATTCAACTAAACATGGTAATAGACATATTTTTACGTTTAGTTCATTAGCTAAACCTTTTGCTACATTAGGTAGCTCAGAGCACATGGCTGCTCTAACTTCATACATACAATCTTGACATAGACTTTGAGTTAATGGCACAATATCTTTTTTCACTCTAAAATAATTAATAAAAGTACTGAAAATTTCAATATTATACAATTATTCTTACTCAAAGGCTGTTATTTTTGGATGTATAGCAACTTGTCCAAGAATTTTACATGAAACTATTCTATAAAAAGTTGGTCGATTTAATTGTGACAATTTTACTGCGAACGGCAGTACCTGTAACAAGAATTATAATATTCAACATTCCAATTAATTTAAATAAAATAACTTACATCAACTTTGAGCATTTGTTCTGATAAACAATTTATGACTTCAAGTAAAGTTTCACTCCAAGCACTTGCCACAACAGGATCTTTACTATCTATACCTTGAAAAACTGGACGCATTAAATTCATGTCAAGTTTCATCTCAATGAGAACTTTAAACATTTTACTTGTAACCAAGTGAAACTCTGATGATGAATTGATTGGTAGTTCTTGTTGAATTTTCGGTAATATTCTACTGACGGTACCATTGCGATCTGTTTGTAATAGCGATGGAAGTGCTTGGATAACGCTAAGCTTTTGGATATCATCCCCTTTCCTGGAAAAAGTATCAATTAACTAAAAATAAGTTATATACGCATATTAGTTACAAATATAAATCTTGCCATAATAAATATTTTGAATCATCAACTACATCAGTTTCCATTATTGCAATGCATTGTTCTCCTTTTTGATCATAACCAACACCAACAATTAATTCAGATCAAAATACAGATACATGACATAATTTACTTTACTCAAATGTCAAAGTTAAAAGTATGTCAGGATGTCTACAATGCTTATGTAGCAAAAGACCAATTCTACTGTTATCATTGTCTAAGACAATGGTTATATTTATATAACTATCAAAAATTCAAATTTATGTGAAATACATAAGGATATCTACTTTGATAAATGTTCATGATTTTTTATAATAGGTTTTAGTTGAGTCAACTCATAATTTAAGCCAACTTACGTGAGGATATAGAGACTTCTTTCTATGGGCCTATTGTCATACTGTACATCAACTGAATGTTTTAGGATTTGTGCTGGAGACTAGAAAATATTGAGTTATCTATGTACCTATTAACTTCTAAACGTATAGCAATTAGCACTTACTTTGCCGGCTGTGGGTCTATCGAGCTGTAAGCTTTGTAATTCTTCATCGACTCTTTCAACTTTTACAACTTTTGTCTTGGACATGGAAAATTACATAATAAAAAGTTCATGTAAACGTCAATTTGTATATATTTTGATTTATCGTTTGTTTTGATCTGTTTTTAAGTTGATTTAAATTTGTGGGTAAATAATCCTAACAGGCTACAAAACAAATTTTCTTCTTTTCGCTCCAAAGACAAAATTATATTTCTCTATGTTTCGCTCTTCTTTCTTTTGGCCAATGACTTAAATTATGATTATAACCTTAATTTTTTTATTTATTTAATTTATATAGAGATTTTTAGTAATATTATAAGTAGTATTTAATGGATTGCTATAAACGATTCAGTACAAATAACAATTTAGGTAATTCAGATTGTGACGTTAACTTGAGTATGGAGTGCCAAAATCTAAATATTTACGATCCTATTTTCCCCTCTGGAGCCCCAAATGATGAATCTAATCACCAGCATATTAATGATAAAGCTCTACGGATGATGGTAATAATTAATAGTATTTATAAATAAATTTTTAAGCACTTTAAAACCAAACATGAAATTTAAAAATCTATTTCCATAGCAAAAAATGGGGTACAAGAAAGGATCTGGTTTGGGAAAAAGTGAACAAGGAATTACTAAAACCATAGATGTTAATTACCAATTAGGTAAAAAGGGATTAGGTTTGAAAATGAGAAATATTGAAGATGCAAATGAGAAATGGGATTTTTCATTGGAGGTAAGAGTAACATTTTTTATAATTTAAAATTGGTTGGCACAATTTTTAAACCATTACAGAAATATCTAAAATATTTTTAGGAGGTAAATGTAAAGGAAGAACTATCATGGTTAATAAACAACCACACTGTAGACTGTACCAAAGAAGAAATGATAATGTGGATAAAAGAAGGACAACCTGTTAATGATTTTAAAAGCGAATGCAAATTTTGTGATGAAAAAATACTTCACAATGTTGTTGAGGCAAAGGTAATAGGCTTTTTAGGAATTTTTGAATGTTTTCTTTACTAAGCAAGTGTACATGAATCTTTTTATTTCGTTTTTAGAATATATTCGATGAAATGGATATCTACGAATTATGTCAAGCAAGAGCAAAATCAAATCCCTTTGAAAAGATTCGATCTATGTTTTTTATGAACAGAGCAGCATTAAAAATGGCAAACATTGATGCTGCAACAGATTTTATGTTTACAGATATTGACAAAAATGTAAGTAAAGGACAAATTAAAATAGTGTTTGACTAAATTTTGTATATAATAAAGTAGGTATTTTCAAGGAACACTTTCAAGACCATAAACCTCCAATGTACTTTGCTGACGTTTGTGCAGGCCCAGG
Organism: Galerucella calmariensis; assembly: GCA_910591675.1. Classification (NCBI taxonomy): domain Eukaryota; kingdom Metazoa; phylum Arthropoda; class Insecta; order Coleoptera; family Chrysomelidae; genus Galerucella; species Galerucella calmariensis. The sequence goes on from CAJUYG010004537.1 coordinate 4,617, forward strand.
AGGTTTCTCCGAATACATATTATGGCGAAAACAGTGGTTTTTTAAAGGATTTGGATTAACTTTAAAAATTGAAAATGATTTTAAACTCAATGAATCGACTTGTGCTAGTGGGGCTACCTTTCAAGCACTTTATGGTAAAGATGACGATGGAAACGTTTGTTCTCCGGAAAACATTTTGGATTTTAAGGAAAAAGTGTTAAACGAAACTGACCAAGAAGGTGTTCATTTCATGATGTCTGATGGGGTAATTAACACATTTAGCCTAAAACCATTTTTTTCTTTTATTAATTCTTATTTCAGGGTTTTTCTGTAGACGGTAATGAAAATTTTCAAGAAATTCTTTCCAAAAGAATTTATATTTGCCAATGTCTGGTAGCTCTGGAAATTGTTAGAAGTCACGGACATTTTGTAACAAAATTATTTGATGTGTTCACTCCATTTAGTGTTGGACTGATATTTCTAATATACCAATGTTTTGAAAAAGGTTAGTAGAAACAGTTTTATCATGCATTGACAGGTGACAGGGGGGCGTTGCTTAAAAAACATGTCGTAAAATAGCTCCTATTTATAAATTTGCTATCCTACTCTTTTACAGATCGGTAATAAAATTAGTTTTTCATTGTATTTCCAATATTACAGTGTCTATTTTCAAACCAAACTCTTCGAGGCCTGCAAACTCTGAAAGATATTTGGTTTGTTCAAATCTGAAACGAGATTCTGTTTATGAAGAAGTGAAAAATCATCTTTGGTTAATAGTTAAAAGGTTATGGGAAATAAAAGATAACGAAGAGATAGATGTATTGGAAATAGTACCACTACAAGTTTTAAAAACTGACCAAACTTTTTATACATACATAGTGAACAGTAACGAGAAGTAAGTAACTATCCCACTTGATAAAAGAGACGTTACCATTTTAATTTTTGTCCAGTTTAGCTTTCAAACAAACATTAGGTTTGAAAAAATTGGCAGCTTTTTGTCGGAACCCAACTTTGTTGGAGTTTCGACAGGATGAATTGAGAAAAAAATGTCTTGAGTTCTGGAAGATACCTGATAAACCGAGAACACCTCTACCTCAAATCAGTGCTCTTCAACTGATGAATTTAGTAATTGAAAAACCAGGTAATCATATTTTACAATTCTTCTGTACATTTTATGAACTTAGATGGTTTAGATTCACAATAGGTTTAGCTAAGTGGCGCTGCAATCAGGTTCAAAGTAGTTAACTCTCAAATGTCACCAAAGTACAGTAATTTTTGTAATTGTTGCAGAAATTATTGCAGTAGATTCAAGAATAGTGGACCACATACAAGCATTTAATAAATTGATCTCAGATATTGAGGATTGGTATTACTTTCCTCTATACAGTTCTCAAAAAACAAATAATTGTAATTTTTATGCAGGTAAATATTATTTCTTCAATTTAAGTCAGTTTTTTAATATATTTTAAATTAAAATTCAGTAAAACCTCAAATTGGACTCTATTTTAGGAGTTATGGGAAAAGTTTATAGGTTACAAAAAGGAAAATGGATAAAAATGAAAAATATACAGTTGTGTAATGGAACCGTCGTGTATGGAGAATTCGTTAACGAAAAGTGCGTTGTAGAAGTGAACGATAACGAGAATTCTCAAAGTGTGCAGTACAGTCTTCATATAATCGACGGTTTACAATTGGGTGAAATAAATTTGGCAGAACTTACATTTTTGGAAAGGTAAGTGGTGAAAGAAATTTAGGGTTATTGTTGGATAGGTTATGATGTCAAAAGTTAACCCGTCAGCCACTGAAAATTTGATTTTCTTTTGGCAAATATTATACATTTAACGTTAACTAATCTCTTATTTTTGTCTTACGTGGATGATACATATTGACAGTAGACATTAGTGATTTTTTATCAACTGTAAGATTTAAAATACCCTAAACTTATGTCATTTTTGGTTTCGGATGCTTTTCTTCTTATTTCGTTTTTTTGGCCTCCGCCGTTATGACATATGGGGCCAGGTTGGCTGCTTTTGCCGTGTATTGGGCGGAGTAGAATTCAATGAGACCTCTGGCGGAAAAAATTGTAACTGTCGCAAAAATCGTAAAACGAACTGCGTTTTTCCATTTAACTCAACTGTCATCATTTCTGAGGTAATATCACAGAATACACCATCCCAAGAAGAAACGAAGCTTGTGCTATTTTACAATTCATTTTCTGAGTGCGCATGTCTGACAGTCGCCGTTTTAAGCCCGTTATATGTCAATGACATGTGATTTTATTGTTTACCAAGGAATTTTCTTTGTTGTAAGCTTTTTGATTATTTACATATTTTTAAGTGTTTTGAACGATAAAATTTATTTAAAAAATTACATTTATTATTAATGGCGCCAAAAACTTGTGCAATTCGTGGCTGTCATTCAAGTGATGGATGAATAATTGAAAAACACAACAAAACTTCGATATCTATGGAGAAAACTTTACTGTTTACTAACTTTTAAATATATAAATAATAAAAATTTTATACTCAAGCACCATACTTATTGTAATTTTTTATCTTCATTTACTGAAATTCTTTCTATTATAAACTGATATTATAAATATATAATCTATTATTATTGTATTAGTTTTTAGACACCCTATCTTACATATAGTGCTACATAAAAACATATTTACACATATAATTTCGATAACAATATAGAAAATAAGAATCATTCGGTTAAACAATAGTTCATTATTTTCAATAATATACTCCAAAAACAGAAGCTAAAACTTATATTAATATATTCTTCACAATATTTGTTAAGCTGTTGAATTAACTTAAACAATTCATAAATTGGGTTGAGAACAATTAAAACTTTGTCGAAACAAGTCATAAAAATAAACAATTATTATTTGAGATTCTTTGGTTTCACTTTTTTGCGTGTAGTTAACATTTAATTTACATTTTTTGAACAATTTTTTCAGTGTAACTTGATCCGTTATCTGTCAACGTCAGTTCGAAGGTCACGAAATTTTGCCCTTAAAACATCAAAGGATTTACGCCGTCTTTCGTTTCTTGTTGGGCTGGTGTATTCTGTGGTAATATTCTTATATAATCAGAGGTTAAGAGGTTATGCTATTTTTTTTTTCACTGCAGATCAAAGAGAAAATAAGTCGGTATTAATAGTATATTACGTAACGTGTGTGGTAAGGAGCATTTTACGCACGAATGGAAAAGTGGAAATGCTTTACAACACGAGTTACGTACTATACTTTACCTATACGACCTACTTGTACTTGCTTTTTTTATAAGAAGCATAAGAAATAACAGTTACATAATTAGAGGTGCTTGATAAACTCCATCTCTATTACCAATGAAAGAAGCACATTAAAGAACTAACGTTTAATCATTATAAATATATTGTTGATAATCGAAAGTCCATTTTTCAATTATAATCAATACATATACTCACCCCTTTGGGCTTTTCATAGTTAAACGTGGCCAATTTTGAATAAAATCATGACGTCTATTGACAGTTGCTAAGATGTTGCTAGGGAAGCCGTGCGAAAGCTGTGAGTTTTTTTACAGTGCGTAATAGACGTCATTACATTGATACCGACTGTGTGTTATTGACTTATTACAGGGGGGGTCGTAGGTAAAGATTTAAAATATTACTCAATACAAACGTACCTTCACTGCAACTTATGAAAACATGAAATCATCCCTAAAACTAAACAGTTAATTGAACGCTTGTTGTACTTTTCACAAAATATCAACCATACCTATTAAACCAAAAATGTAAATTTTAGTATTCAAGATTAAGTTTAACAACACAAAATACTAAAGCACAATCAAAGAAAAAGCAAAAGTTTTACAAAACACAATGAAAATAACTAAAACAGCAAAATAAAACCACTTAAATATCAAAGGGCTTATACGGCAGCTGATTTGTTTTTCTCGTTGCTGAGATGATATTGACATTTCAGAGCGCCATTTATCGAATTCTACTTTTCCCAATAGAACTTATCTTATTTGAATGTTTAGAGCATTTTTTTACTTTTCATTAATACATAAGTGTCTAATATGTTTCATTGAATATTTTAGACAAGAATTACTGAAAAACTATTGCAAATCCGTCAATAAAGAAGGTAAACCAAATTTAGTGAGGATTCGAATGAAAATAATGGACCTTCTAAGCAATATCACTTCAAAATGTTTGATTACTCAAAGTAAAGAAGACGGAACTTACTCTAACCTGCCTCTATTGGGTTATAATTCATTGTCGGAATCTTTTCGTGTAAATTCAATGCTATTATTCAAGGTTAACTCAAGTAAGTTTTTCATTTTTGTACTGTTACTATATAGTTGCATGGTGAAAAAAACAATAACATCTTTGAAAAATCATACAAGTCACAAAACTATGAATATTAAGCTGAAATTCTAGTAGACCACTGTTAAAAGTCCGATACACTGAAAAAATTTTATAGGATTCTTTTTTCAGGTCAATTTTTCCATCGGGCATATGTGCTAAGAGTAACTATTTTCATAACAAACAACCAAGAGAACCATGAGGATGGATTACTTTTAGAAGATATCATCAGTGAAATAAAACAAAAAACCTGAAATATGTACAAGCAATTTTAAATTTTCTACTTTATTTAAAAAAAATTAAGGTGTAATTCATTTTATTTGGGTTTTTTCTCATAATTTTGACTCGTGCTGTACGCAAAATAAAAACGTTTTTCGTTTCACATTCGTAAATTCCCTCACCATGGATATAGTCTCCATGTTTCTGACATTCGAGCCTACATATCAACTGTCTATTGCGACCAAAGGCTTATTTATGCTCCACAGTGTCCCGACCGAATTTTCATTACGTTTTACGATTTTTTTTTTCGGGCCGAGATGGGGAACATATATTCGAATGGGTCCTTAACCAGTACCCAGACAGTGTTGGACTCATCTCCCCGGGAATGCCTACAAACCAAACCCACCTCAAACTCGCCGTTACTCCCGCCTTGGAATCACTACCCTAGCATACTTCAAGACGGGCGGCGGTCCCTCACACACTCTCCGTCATCTTCTCTCTTCTATCACTCCTACCTCTCACATGCCATGTCGAGTCCTTCTTTTTCCCTAATCATGCTCTCTACTACGCCACTTATCTCCATCCATTCCTCCTCCTCGCCCCTCAACACAATCACCATATTCTCCCAACAACCGCCTCTCCCAGTTTATTTTCCAACTTCTTCAAAACTTCCTCGTTGTTCCAACATCTAAACACATGTCCCACATCATCCTCCACTTCACATCTCTCGCACACTCCAGTTTCTCTTTTCCCAATCTTGTGGAGGTAACCTACCCTGTGAGCACCTGCGTCAAGGAGTAGTTCACCTCCCCGAATTTCTGGTCCACCCAATTTCTCCTGCTCCCAATCGCTGCTTTTAGCGCGCCCTCATACTTATCCCACCTTCTCTCCATTTCCTCATCCATCCATTCCTGTACTTCATCTCTGGTCGCACCCCTTCAGCGTTTCTGTCTGGCTCTAGCCATCAAGTCCAATGGATAGAACCTTGACAGCACCAAAGATTACAGAATAAAAATATAAGATGTTTCACTCCAGGGCGGTTTAATTCAAGTTGCTGTCCCAAACGGACGCCGCTCTCATAAATTATGTTTACTACTCGCTTTTGTTGTCAATAACGAGACCGGTAGATACCAGAGAAGTTCGAAAAGCTTTTTATTTTTAGCTATACGGGGGTAATTAGAGAAATATATACATATTTAAATTAATAGGATTCTTTATCACAAAGGTTTATTTTTAAATGTTAATTATTTCGAAAAATGTTCGGGATACGAATTTGAAAAGGTAAGTAAAAAATAAACTTGAATTTTTAAAATGAATCAATTCACAGCTTTTATCTTAGTAACTTTGTGATACTTATTGATAATCTATCAGATATTTATCACAAATTCAATTAAATATACTAGCCACCAGAATAATAGGGCCACTAAATCTTAAATTTTGATCTTTAAATAACGCGTATTTTTTGGATTTACAAGGTTAAAACAGTGAAAAGAGAAGCAGCTGCAGGATACCTTTATTAAAAAATTTTATAAATGTAAAAAAACTAAGTTTGGAGATTGGTTTATGTGTTAAATTTAATATATAGTTTTTCAAATCTTTCAATATACATTTGAGAGTAAAATATATACGGACTCTGGTATAGAGACTGGCATAATATTTGAAAGGAAATTGATTACATGGATGATGAAAAGAAAATTTAGTAAATTCGTTCAAAAGGAACTGACCAATTCCCCTTTGGTTAGCTATATAATTCAATTTTTGTATTTTCTCGCTTAATGTACTTGTTTATATAATATCCTTATTATAAAAATAAATCCGTAATGTTGTATTAGCAAATATTACAAAATATTTAGTGTTTAAGGTTTGCTATTAAAGAGAAAAATAATAATATGACTTTTTGCTCATTTCAACAATTAATTAATAAATTTAAAAAATCTATACAACATAAATATATAACACGAACAACCAATTATAAACACCGTTCTAAAATAACAGCGCTCGACGGGCGACGTCCCGTATAATATGGCAAATTAATTGCAAGTAAGGACGTAGCGACGTACTGTAAATCACCAGCGGCATCGGTGCTTTACGCGATAAATTCGAACGAGTGAAACATCTTATATTTTTATTCTGTAATCTTTGACAGCACCGCTGCTGCCAGTCCACCCACTGTCCTGTATGCCACCCTCAGGAGTATCCCTCTCTGCACCCCACAGGAGTGGTCTAACCCTCGCATTCACTCCTGCTTTCTCACCCCCACACTTCCGCGTCATACAGCATACTCTGCTCCACCGTCCTACCTATTACCCTCCTCTTCCACTCTCCCTGTCCTTTCACATTACCTATTAATCTTCGCAGCCATGCCATGCCTAGCGAGCTGGGGAGGTAAAGGTTCATGGTTCCCGCAGTGAAATGGTTAAAAACTGGGACGGTAAAAATTGAACAAAAAAACACAAAACTATAAAAACAATCTTTCTTTATTTATAAAATAAAATAAGAGACATACTGACTGCATAGAAGGCGCAAATCAATAAGTTCATCTAATTGACACTATTGGTGTCCTTTATTATATAAATAGTATGATTTATACTAAAAACTAATATTTTGTATATACAAACTTATAAAATAGTTAAGTTGATATGGGATGAAGAAATTAAAGATTTCAGGATAAATCCATTAAATTGATTTGACGTAAAATATTATGTTTTAAAACCGACCAGAAAATATCAATAATTTTTCTACCAAAAAATAAGGTTTAGCCAGTCAAAAACCTTTTGACAATACCTTGATTTCGTTATTATGGTAACAACGTTGCGATTTACTGACAAGTGACAGTTCGTTGATGTTTATGTCAAACTTCAAATTGTGTCGGTCTTAAATAAATAAGAGATGTACGCCACGCTACAGAAAATTAGTATTCAACAGGTTAACAAAAATGTTCCAACTATTTTTTTCCTTAAAAGAATGTTAAAATTTCAATAAACTTTTCCAGCCTTTTTGAACCTTCGCCAAAATTATTCTAGCCAATCAGTCGGTCTCGAATAAACTGATTTATTTGTAAAATAATAATAATAATAAAATACACTAATTGGAATCATTAATAAATTAAAAGTTAAGTAATCGTAAAAGTAAATAAATTCAAAAATTTGAAATCTACCGCACCGAATGGAGGGAAGCGACTTCAATTTCAGTTGAAAAAACACATTCACAATTTTTAATATGTACAGATCCAATCGCAGACCTGAAACAAACAGATTGTGTTAAAGTAATAGCTAAGCTGTATGGTTTCGGTAGTTCAAATGAACCTTTTCCGTTATTCACCCCTACTCGATAAATCTTTTCAAATTTCATTTCTCTCCAACAGGATTTCTTCTTATTTTGCCTTGTTTCTGTATTCTGACAAAGTATTGTTTCAATATTTCTTCTAAATCCAGTTATTTTTGTCCATAGTCCCTCCTTTAGTTTCAATCTTCTTACCAATGTCAGTATTTGTTATGAATTAAAACTTTTTAATATATTTTTCCTTGTTTAAATCCCATTTTTACATTTCCAGCCACATCTTGTTTGTATCTTGCAGCTCATATGCTCATTTTTACGTGATTGTTGGATCGTCAAACGCAACACTGCTCCCGTCAACTGTCAAATTTAGGACAAGGTGTGTTATTTAGTTTGTTTTGAGAGCAAAAACGAACTTATAATAGTAGTTCAAATGAACCTTTTCCGTCTTTTCCCACTACTCGATGAATATCTCTTTATATTTTCAAATTTAATTTTCTCCAACAAGTTTTCTTTTTATTTTGCCCTGTTTTTATCTTCTGACAAAGTATTGTTTCCATATTTACAATATTTTTTCTAAATCCAGTTATTATTGTCCTCAGTCTCTCCTTTGGTTTCAATCTTCTTACCTATGTCAGTATTTGTTATGAATTAAACTTTTTAATATACTTTTCCCATTTCTCCTGGTTTTAATCCCATTTTTACAGTTCCAGTCACATCTTGTTTGTATCTTGCAGCTCATATACTCATTTCTACATGAATGTTTGATGGTAAAACGCAACACTGCTCCCGTCAACTGTCATATATTATAAAACTGTCAAATTTAGGGCAAGCCGTGCAGCAAAAACGAACATACAGCAGTAGTTCAAATGAACCTTTTCCGTTTTTTCTCGCTACTCGATAATTCTTTTCAAATTTCATTTTTCTCCAACAGGATTTTTCTTATTTTGCCTAGTTTCTATCTAATGACAAAGTATTGTTTCCATATTTACAATATTTTTTCTAAATCCAGTTATTTTTGTCCTCAGTCTCTCCTTTGGTTTCAATCTTCTTACCAATGTCAGTATTTGTTATGAATTGAACTTTTCAAAATACTTTTTCCATTTCTCCTTATTTTAATCCCATTTTTACAATTCGTCACATCTTGTTATATCTCGCAGCTTCTACGTGAATGTTTGATGGTCAAACGCAACACTGCTCCCGTGAACTGTCATATATTAATAAACTGTCAAATTTAGGGCAAGCCGTGTTCTTAGTTTGTTTTGACAGCAAAAACGAACTTACAACAGTAGTTCAAATGAACATATTTCCAGCCCCTCTTAAAATCTTTATTTCTCGTTCAAAATTATACAAAATTTCTTCTTTTTTACCCTCTATGTGTCATTAAACATTAAAATTACCAGTACAATACTTACTTTTCATAAAATACTTCTCCTAAATTCCTAAATCGAATCATCAGAATCATCGAAAGTGTATTTAGACTTTGCAACATTCCTCCCGGCCCTCGCCGGCCTTTTAACTTCGGTAACTTCCACATCAGCTTCTTCAATGTCACTTTTAGCAATGTCAAAATCGTCGTCCGAAGAAACCGCTTTCTTCTTCTTCCCCTTACCTTTTTTGGGGAAGGAATCGTTTAATGGAAAATCGTCGTCTTCGGAAGGCGTGTTCTTTTTCTTCGATTTCGTATTCTTCGGCGGCGTATCATCGTTGATCTGCACAATATCATCAGTTTCGTTATCTGAAACTAAAAAGGAATTTTAAATATCATAATAATTATTCGTTTTCAAGTAATTTACCTAAAACGGTGGGTTTTTTAGGAGCAGTCTTTTTTTTAACTTCGTTATCGCTATCGTCGTTATTTTCATCGCTGTCATCGGAATAATCCTTTTTCTTTTTAGCTTTAGGTTTCTTGGTGGGAGCCGCATCTTCGTCCTCGCTGGTTTTCTTCTTTTTTTGTCTGGGTTTTTTAGGTTTATCTTCTTTGGGTTTGGCAGTTTTAGGTTTCGGTTTTGGTTTCTCCTTCACCGATTCGAATAGGTCATCGTCGTCGCTGGAATTGTCCCATTTGGGTTTGGATTTTTTGATCGAAAAGTCCGAATCGGAATCTTCGTTTTTTTTTCGTTTATTGGTTTCCGTGGTTTTTTCTTCGTCTTCTTTTTTTCTACCTACTAAACTATCGAACATGTCTTCGGACGTCTCGTGTCTTGGTGGAGGTTTCGTTTCGTCTTCCGAACTTTCTAGAAGCTAAAGAAAAATAAAACAATGAATACCGTGAAATAAAACAATTTTTTTTAGTAATTACCTCTTTATAATCATTAGTTTCCTTAACTGCTTCGTTGTCGAACAGTATTTCTTCTTTATCAGAAAACGCCTCTTCTTCATCGTCCGAAATGGCGTATTTAATAACTTTCGCAGCTGCTCTTCTATTCATAGTTCTTTCTTTTACCACCGGACTTGGGGATGAAGCGAATTCCACGTCCGAACCTGATCCAGCTTCAATTTCTTCTTCCGAATCTGATCCAATTTTCTTCTTACGACCTTTCTTTTTAGGAGTTCCATTTACTAAAAAAATTATTAATTTCCTTTCATCGACACCAACAAAATATTTAAAAATAATTACCGGTGCTAAAATTGAGTTTCGACTGTTTCAACCCATCCCCTTCTTTTTTCTTCTTCACTTTCTTTTCAATTTCTTCAGGGGTACCCAATTTATCTTTAAGCGTTTTCTTGCTTTTCACCATCGAATCAAATTCGTCTTCTTCCTATAAAAAAAAAACGTTGACAAAAACAAAAATATTTATCACAAATTCACTTACCTCTTCGGCAATATTTTCTTTCTTAACTCCTCTATTCATTCTATTGGCTTTACTCTTTACGGCCATTTGAATTTTCTTCTTCAAGTCTTCACTGATCGTTGGAGCTACTCGTTGTGCCATCGGTGACGGCATAGTTTCGTACAGTTTAGGTTTCTTTTTACCCTAAAAAATTGAATCACAAGTTTGAAACAAATCAACTCAGTCCAGTCGGGTTAGTCCAAAAACTATGAAAACATGGACGTGAAAGCAGTAGGCGAGATTTTTGATGGAATAATCCCTTAAAAATATCATGGTTAATGATAATGATAATCAATTGCCTCCACCGGTTTTTAGGCTGTGCTAATTGCACAAGAACAGTTTATAGCCAAAACAACCAAAAATGGGCATGTTTTTCGCCATGTTTTCGAATTTTACTCGAAAAGTATTAAGTTTATCGTGCACATTCATGGGAACAAAGTTATAGAGCGTAAAATTTGCTATGAAATTCCGTGGTTCTAAATGTAAAAATACCCACCCCTGCAGTAACGGCGGATCAATAAATAAAAGACAATTGAAAAAACAGCTATTTTTCATACGCAAAATACTGTTACGAACTCACTGATTCCGAAGCCGGTCCTGTCGCAAACTATGAATGCGACCTTTCTAGAAAGGTTCTTTCGCAGGTAATATCCAGACTGTTCTGGACATGTACCGGGCCATACAATGGTTTATCGTGAATGTTCTCGATTTATAAAGTATACGCAGAGGTGGTGAATTCAAGAAAGGTCTAGAGATTCGAGGGACTATATATACGCGGATTTTTGGAGGGAATCGAGGAGTTGTTCAGTATACAGTGAATCGGTAAACAGTTTCAGTATACAGTGAGTGAACAGAAAGTGAATATAAATAGTGTAGAAGATAAATTAGGACAATTATTATACCGAGTGTAGATAAATTAATAGACATTAAGTAGTGTGTATATAAATTAAGTTTATTATAGTGTGTAAGTATTTCTTTAATAAATCAATAGTAATTAGCCATAGTGAGTGTATAATTTTATCCCGCGGTAAAAACAGTTTAAATAAATAAGAAAAACATTACAATACTAATGCAATTTATAAAACAATGTAAATCATTATTTGTCTCATAATACGTTATTCATTCACAAACTGAATGCAATAAACCGGGTTTAGGGATTGCACTACCG